>JBBHKE010000072.1:119511-139595 GCA_037447655.1 Zygnema cylindricum | reverse complement strand
CCCCCCCCCTCACACCCTCTCTCCCTCTCTCTCTTTTCTCTCTCTCGCTCTCTCTCTTCCTCTCTCGCTCTCTCTCCCTCTCTCCCTCTCTCACTTTCTCTCGCTCTCTCTCTCCCTCTCTCTCTCTTTCCATCCCTCTCTCCTTTCTCATTGTAAACTCTCCGACTACCACAAAAAAAAAAAGGCACCAGAAATGATTTACCTGCATCGCCATCAAGAGGAATTGCATTTGTCTCAACTCGCTTTCTGTGCGTTCCACCTGAACAGTTAAACCGTCTACTGTGTTTGACGTTTGTTCTGCCAGCTCAGCGGTCTGCATTTCGACAACAGTCCAAAATAAGTGCCAGCAATTTGTCCTTTCTTCTAGATCTTTTGGCATCCCAAAACTCGAAAAAGGAAAGATAAAAAAGGAAAAGGAAGGGAAAAAGAAGCCAGTGAGCATGAGAGGCAGGAGGAGTCTGAACTTTGTCTTCTCTATAGATACAAGGAGAAAAGATGAGGTCAGCGTATAAAGAGTAGATGAGACAAATGCTTATAGAGTTGATGAGACAGACATATATAGAGAAGATAGTGAGAAAAAATGCATAAAAAAAGATGAGAACCTTGTATAAAGTTGATAACACAGACTTACTTGGAGAAGAAATAAGAAAGTATATAAAATAGATGGAAAAAACGTACACAAAGTTGATGGCAAAAACAAATATGAAGTAGATGAGAAAAACGTATACGAAGTTAATGAGACACATACATAGAGAAGATATAAGACAAAAGTATACAAAGATAAGAAAAACATACATACAGTACTTAGGAAAAACGAATGTAAAGTTGATGCGACAGACATATATAGAGAAAACATAAACATATATAAAACTAAATGACATAGACCTATATAAAATACGAGATAAAGAATATCTGCACTCACATCCTTAATGGGTTCCCGAAGAGTCCGTCGCGTCACACGAAATCGGACACCTAATTTTTCCAATTGTCTTGAAAGCATTCTTAACATTTGAGCTGTTGAACCCACATCTTCCTCCAATTTGCCAATTCTTTCCCCAAGTGGCATTCTCTCACGAGTCCATTCTCTTCTCCCATTGGTTGCCGCTGTCTCCCAACTTGCCATCTCAATTTGCTCTCTTCTGATTCGCTGAAAAGCATTAATAAGAAGAGCCGCGACAAATGGGACAAAAGGCCAGGAGAATGTACCAGCAACTGCCACCTGGCAAGCAGTTTTGACAAATTGTGAGACAGGTTTACTTAACACTTAATAAATGATTGAAAAATTCAAATCGGTCCTCGTTTACAAAATTAGTCCTCGTTCTACTTAATTAATCCTCATTATTTGATTAATACTTGTTCTATGAAACCAATCCTTGTTCTATGGAAACCAATCCTTGTTCTACCAGATTATTCCTTGTTCTACAAAATTAATCCCCGGTCCATGAAATTAATACCCGTTTTACAAAATCCTTGCCCTAAAACTATTTTTCTTGATTCCGTTTGGCAAATTGTCAAACACGTCTGTCTCATGTGATTCTCTTCCAAAACACATTCGGACTCTGTATCATTTTCTGTGAAACCTAACGTTTCTTAAACAGTAAAGGAGAGGGAGAGGGAGAGGGAGAGGGAGAGGGAGAGCGAGAGGGAGAGCGAGAGAGGGAGTCACCTTAGAAAGCCATCCACGAAATATCGAGCTGGCCATGCCAACGAGAGAAACGACAAGACAGACTAATTCTGTCCAAGAAAGGATTCTTTCTAAACTTAGAAATGGGACAGAATCAGGTTCATTATTCCCTCCAGTATTGTGACTGCCTGCAAAATCACAACAAGACGAATGACGCCAAGTGAACAGGTTACAATGTCTTTGACTCAAAAATAAAAAAGAGAATAATCAGTTTCTGGAAATGCTTATCCACACCATTTCAAGTACGTGAAGCACTATTTGTTTTGGGTACAAATTTGATCCACAGACATCAGCTAGCAAAATTCGATTGAACTTAAACTTAAAAATACTAAAATATTCAAAATATTTTATATATTTGAAATAATGAAAACTTAAAACTTAAAAATACTAGTTTGGAGTTAACATGGACTGACTGCAAAAAGGGATCCTTCTTGGCATTTTTAACCAGGTCTAACTAATCAGAGAACAACAGCTCAGAAAAAACACTAAATATATACACAACATTCAGGCAGTTAGCAATTATTTATGGGCACAACTTGTGTGAATTGAAACATGGGAACAGCTCCTATGTTTTCATTCGCAGAAAATAAACAGAGTGAGCCGGAAAATAAAGATGATCAAAAGAGTCCAAGCTTCCTGCTAGTCTCCATGAATAATAAGGCATGAGTTGCTATTAATGTTAATAACACTAATTCGGTCCCCCGTTTTTTTCTTGCCCTCTGAACACAAAATAGCGTTATTAACACTAAATTGTTTTTTTCTTTAACTTGTGGTTCACAATAGTCCACGCCATTCACACCAAAAAAATGATTATTAACATTCAAAAGTCCTCATACTAATGATTTTCTAACGCCAGTAGCGGTTGAAGGTGTACCTTTGGTCCCATAAATTAAATGGAACCAAAGAATGCATATTCAATACATAAGATAATGTCCACACTGATATTTCAGGTGAACCAATGCATTATTTACCGGCATGCGTTTCAAGACATAGAGTGAAAAATGAAAAAATAAATGAAAGAGGAAGAGGAAGATATAAATGATGGAACGAGAAAGGCATATCTAAAGAAATATAGAAGGATACATAAAAATCTGAAATAAGCGTGACATGACATAAAATTAAAAGCAAACTCGATTTGTGCTCTTCATGCATAACAAGGTGTGCCAAGAAAAACTGAGTAGACTTTAGATGATCTCAATACTTGACATACTTTAGGGAGCAATAATTTGAGTCACCATTTTAGTACCACCCATCATTATTAGAGTTAATAACACTAATTCACTCACGACTTTTTTTGGGCCGATAATCATAAAATAGTGTTAACACACTATTAAAGGGAATGGACCATAATCCGCCACCTCTCCCTAGACTAGTTTGGTATTATGCATTCTAATTTGCATACACAAATAATTCTTTTACTCTAATAAAGATGGGCGTTATAGTGGCCCATCACTATAAATAGTGAATTATTAGTGTCAAATTATATACACCGAAATGACTGGTGATTATGTTTTGCCCCGTGGCTCATCATGGGCCATTTAACTAAATAATGTCATAAACACTTATTTATGATTTTGCGTCAAAAAGACCCTCGCTCGAAGTAGCATTATGAATCTAATTGCGACGAAAGGGGTAACATTGTGGAAAACCTTTTAGTACACATAAAATGGTGTGGGCCACATTTTACCATAAACTGCAATAACGGAAAAGAGTGGAGGGATACATTCTTGACGAGATCCTTAGCGTAGCTCATTTTAATTTATTAGACTAATGAAAATGTAAAAGTTTGAAATTCAGTTCTCCCCTTTCAAAGCACTTCATTGCAAATAGGAAACTTTTCTTTTCTATAAATGACTATTAAAACTAAGTAATTTCAAAGGTTTACAACTTCAATTAGAGAACGCCATGCACGATTAAATTTTTGGAGACATCTGATTAAACACCGTAAAAAATAAACGTTTAATTGAACATTTACAAATAGTACTGAATTCAATATTCTGTATTTATGGTATGGCTACACATGCTTGCGATGCTTACATTTGTTTACACCGATTTTAAAAATCCTCCTGCCTACCAGTATTCAATTACGCTTACTTCACTTTGTGCTTTGTACATCTTACAATTTTATTAAATACTCGGACAAGGATACTTGCCAACTATATACTTGAAGGTAACTGCATTCACCTGAACTTATTTCTATTTCCTTGTAGAAATAACTTATTCATATTTCTACCTTTATTTCGTTTTCTTCAGCTGTTTTACTTCTTGAACTTCTTAAACCTCCTGTACTTCCTGTACTTCTTGTACTTATTTGAAAAAATCTGCAGGAATAAGTATCGTTTAGCTTTACAACAGTTTTAATAACTCTACCTTGAGGAAGAGCAGCAGTCTCTCTCTCCACTTCTCTTTCATTCCAGTCTTCTTGCATGAGCTCCTCTCCGCTTAGCTCTCTTGCTGACGGAAGAGAGTGCATCCGCCACGTGTCAACTGCAGACACGTGAAGGACACGTGGATTCTTCGCAAGTTCTGGTGAGGAGACGTGACAGGGCTGTCTCGTAAAACTGCATCATCCAGCAGTAATAATCACGACAATCAGATTTGTAGAGAAATAAAAAAAAATTAGAGAGATAGAAACGTTGGAGAGATAGAAAGGGACAAAGAAACAAAGAAAAAAATCGGAAAAAAAACTTGTACGGTTCAAGAAATAGAGAGACAGGAAAGCTGTACAGATAAAGGGATAAAGAAACAAAAAATAAAAACGTTTAAACGATTAAAATAATTTATCTTTTAAAGTCATCATCATAACATTTTATATTTATATCAAAAAGAAGATTTCAACCTACAAATGCTCTACTCAAAATGAACTTACAAAAAATGTTCGGAAGAGGACGAAGGTAGCCATGGTTGACAACTGTCCTTCACAGAGAGCCTTGTTCCAGAATTGCTACGCAAATTCCTGCTATGGAAGTTTCCAGGAAGGGAGCAATTGGCCAAGACAAGGGAATGCAACGAGTCTATGGGAAGCGCCATAACTTTAGGTTAGGTCATTCCATGGGAGATTCGGACCATCTAAGTATGGTGGCCTGCGCGTGGTTTGGGTTGGGCGAACCGCGCTCGGTCCGAGGCACGCTGGTACATCAAAGAACCGAAGCTACGTTCAAATAACCGAAGGTAGGTACGGACAAGCTCTCTTTCCGTACAGTGTGTAGGTTGGGGGCGAACCGAGGCCGGACCGAGGAACGTCCGTACCTTTATGAACCGAAGCTACGTTCAAAGAGCCGAAGGTAGGTACGGACAGGCTCTTTTCCGTACAGTGTGTAGGTTGGGGGCGAACCGAGGTCGGACCGAGGAATGTCCGTACCTTAATGAACCGAAGCTACGTTCAAACTTCAAAGAACCGAAGGTAGGTACGGACAGGCTTTATGTCCGTATCCTCAGTGTGAAGAAGGCTGGATTGGGGGGAACCGAGGTCGGACCGAGGAACGTCCGTACTACAAAGAACCAAAGGAAGGTTCAAAGAACCGAAGGGAGGTACGGACCGAGGGGTCGTCCAACGATCTGAGGTTCGTAACCTCAGTCCGTACCTACTTTCGTTTTCTTTGACGTACGGACGGCCCGAGCGAGGTCCGATCGAGGTTCGCCCTAAAACAAAACTACACGCGGCAAGCACAGGAGGGAGCCCTCATTCCGTACGATTCAGAAGTTATGGTTACTGCCCGATCAGTTCACAAATCTGGGAGATGTCGTTAAGCGTAAAATTCTCCAGGCGCTAGGCGATGAAACTTTTCCAGGTCCAAAACCAGGTTCTCCGTACTGTACCACCAGCTTCACTGTAACACCAAACTGTTATATGTTAAAACCTGAACTAATAAAATGTTAGTTCGTTTAGTCCCCCACTCTTTTCCAAAAAAGATAGTTGTGAAACTAACGCCTTCGTCACCATATCGACAATCATTTCTGCATCAGGTAAAATTTTAGTCTTTTGGGCTCTATTTTATACCCCCAGTTCCACAAACTAAGTGGATATCCACATACTTGTCTTTGGCACGATAACTAGGGTTGGCAACATCACCTATGGGTGCTTGGTTGTCTCAACAAATGATATGCTCCCCTATTCGCATCACCCTTAAGTCTTATATCACTTATTTCAGTTATTTGACTACCAAATAATTTGACTCCAAAGAAGATTGGGCAGTTATCTTCTACAACTTACTGGTCCATTAACTCCCCCCGTTCCCTTAACTTCCTCCGTTCTCTACTTCAAGACATAGTCAGAAATATATTTATGAGTGAGAATACCCCCATAATTGGCATCCCTCCATCGAAAATGTGGATTATATCACACATTTGTAAAATACATATATAATGATATGTAGCCCAATTACGATCGCACCACGTCCACGCGGTCGACATGAGCAGATTTGTTGCTCCACCAACATCGACAAAGTGGAGGTGCAATTTGTCAATAATCGAATGTGCGTCTATTGAAAAATCTCCGCACCATCTTGGCGACGCATATCCTGATTTTAGTGGTGTAGAATAAGCAAGATTTGTGGATAAATGATGTGTACATCTTAGGAGGGTATTACTAACCTGTACACCTAGTTGTTGATTCCCATCGTCTACTTATTATGACTTAAATCAAGAATGCTTCGTTTTCGGTTCCTATTACTCAAGCCGTCCCTTGGCTTAAAGTGTAACGTTGCCGTAGGTTAAATATTTAACAATTGATGTACTACTTATTGCTTACCATTTAGCTTCATAGTATCACCTTTTATTCTCACCACTTCATACAAGGATGGATAGGTTATTAAAAGTTAAGAGTTTTTATTTGCTGGCTTTAATGGTCGTATCGTGTTGAATCGGTATGTAAGTGGGAAAGTCACCAGGTATTTAAACCTTCATTTCACGTAAAACCAATGAGATTTAAAAAAAAAAAAAAAATCATTTCAAAAAAAAAAAGTGAAAGCTGGACATGACACCAAAACCTCTCTAGAGGTCACCCATCCGAGTTACTATTCTGAGACATAGGCAATAAAATGCGTAGTCTTGATAAGATCAGACATAATAGCCCAACTATGATTGCACCACCATCCGTTCGACTGGGTCAACCACATTTGTCGCGGCACTGATATCCTCGAATTATAAGTAAATTTTCTTCAATAATCAGATATAAAGATACAACTACGGATACTGTAGGAACACTTACTGGTGGAAAGGTCAATCTAGGGTGAGCTTCACTACTGTATCTCACATCATAGATATCTCACACATCATAGATGATAGAGATAAACACATCATAGATGATAGAGATAGATGATCCAGATCAAAAGGTTATAGACCCACGCCCTAAAGTAACTAATGTTGTATGGTAGTAAGTATTTCTTTTAAGAAAATCACAATCAAAGGACATCTTGTGAAAAAAAAAACTTTGGACAATTATGTGTGTGTGGATGTGCAACTTTTTTTATCTCCAAATTTACATCCGAAAAAAAAAAAATGTTCTTAAATTTATGTCCTATTTTTTTTCACAGTTTGATATATTCATATACATATTTGAACTGAAAACAACTAAATCTTGCATAAAAACAAAAAAAACGTTGGTTCTACTATTTTATTGCTATTTTCTTTTAAACTTTTCAATTGGAATAAAATAATGTATGAACAAAAAACAAATTACAGTAAAAAGAAGATATTGCAATCAAATAAACTTTTTTTTCGACAAAATCATTTTTGCACATTTTCTCGCCACGCAAATCGACCCAGCCTCGGTATTACAAAAGGCGTGGAGGTGACCCTCTCTCTCCACCCCTACCTCCATTTGGGGGAGCTCTTTTACCATCTAGGGGGAGAAGGAGAGGGGAGAGGGGAGGGAGAGGGGAGAGGGCGAGGGATAAGTAAAAAATAAAACTATAGTTAGGGGCAATATGCTCATAGTTACAAAAGAGCGCGAAGGGGGACGGAAGGAGAGGAAAGGGAGAGGAGAGAGTGGAGACGTGGGATGGGAGAGGGGTGTTGGGAGAGGGGGGAGGGGAGAGGGAGAGAGGGGAGAAGGGGGAGAGGGGAGAGGTGAGAGAGAGAGGGGAGGGAGAGGAGGGAAGAGGGTGAGGGCGAAAGTGAGGGAAAGCGAGAGGAAGAGGGAGAGAGAGAGGCAAAGAATAGATCATAAACCCAAGGAAAAAAAACCGAGGAAGAGTTTCCCATGATCATCCGGTAAACAAAAAAGACAAAAAGAACGATACTACAAAACAAGAATAAAAATATGAAAAAACTGCAAAAGAAAAAAAATAGCGGGAAAATAGGAGAAAATTGGGAAAAGATCCAGCAAAAACAAAGGCAGATTGAAAGGAGAAAATATCAATAAAAAAAAAAAACCTCATCTTTGAGGTGGAGGGGCCCCCAGTGGTATTCGACTCCGAAAAGAAACGAAAGTCGATTTTGATTCGCTCTCAAAAACGCCCAATCCGGTTCATTTTTCAACTGGAGACATAAAAATGACTGAATAATTGAGAGGGAGAGGGAGAGGGAGAGGGAGAGGAGGGAGAGGAAAGGAGAGGAGGGAAGGCGAGGGGTGGGGAGGGGAAGAGGGAGAGGTAGATTGAAAGGAGAAGGCTCTCAAAAATGCCCAATCCGGTTCATTTTTCAACTGGAAACAAATTAAGTGCGAGGAGAGAGAGGAGAGAGAGAGGAGAGAGAGAGAGGAGAGAGAGGGGAGAGAGAGAGAGGGGGGAGAGACTTTCCCGTAGAAATGGAGCCACCTTGGCAAGCAAAGACTCTAACCACCCACTTTAAATTTCCCGTAGAAATGCAGCCACCCTGGCAAGCAAAGACTCTAACCAACTACACCCTTGTGTAGCATGGACTCCCTTGAGTCGCCAGTAAAAAAAATCTCTGAATTTGCTCCCTTGAGCAGTAAGTTATGAGTGGTCAAAGATGACCTTTTATACAAGAGCTCTCTCGAAGAGGTGGCTACCTACTAAATTTTCTAAGTCCTATCTCTCTCTAAAACTCTATCTACTGACGTACGACACCAATCACAATACTGTGTTGTATAGAAATGTATACGTGTCGGTGTACTTTTTGTACGACCATCGTACGACATGGCCAAAAAGTCGACACATGCCATATCCGGATTTGTTACCGTAATCTCCGGAGTTGCCGCAATCTAATGTGATTGTGCCACGTATCATTTGACGTGGCGATGACCGAAAACAGCCAAAACGCCCATTCCGCGATCTCAGCATCTATCGCGGCCGTTCGATTAAGATCGATTTTAAATCCAGCCGTCGAAAATCAATGTGTGGTATTTGTTCAATGTCGAAACAAATGCGCGGTATTCATTTAGTGAGGTACCGTACGCCGTACGTACATTTAAACTTTGTCTATGTTACATGTCTGTTCGCGCCGTTAAATGAATTTTTGTAATTGTATGTCTTTAAATACTTATCAAATCCTAAATGTCTCAACATTCATCCTAGTCTATAAGATAAGGCTTACGGCTACGGGTGATTTGACAGACGGTAGGTACCAGGATCAAATCTTGGGTCCATCAAATCCCTTTTGGTAAATCTACCTAGATTAAACTACCTGTCTCTCCAGGCAGCTTAGGCAGCCATGACTCTAGCTCCCTCTCTAGCTTCCAGTGACTACGACAAGTGTGGGGGTTAGAGAGAGGAGTTAGAGGCAGACTGCCTCCGCTTCTTTTCTATTTCACCCTAGAAAAATATCATAGGAAAAACATTATTGTTTACACAATATAGACCTAGAAAATACACATATTTCAACACTCCCCTTATTTTCTAGTCCACTTTTCATAAATCCAAAAAGAGATTTTATCCACCTCATCTCTTTGTCATCCACCCAAAATCCAATCCCCCTCTTGCAGTTCCAACAGCCAGTCCCATCCCTAGTCTGCAACACATACCCAGATGATAGCCCTTTAACATGCACATCTTCATAAGCGACATTACACCAAGTAGTGATGTCAAATCCACCCTCCCCCAATTTTTCCCAAAAACCAATAGTGTAGAAATTAATGGTTCATTTTAAGTATTTTCTAGGTCTAAATAGAAATATAGAAAGAAGCCGAGGCAGTCTACCTCTAACTTCTCTCTCCAACTCTCAAACTTGTGGGGAGAATACTGACATCACTACTTGGAGTGATGCTAGTTATGGTGATGCTCCGATGAGGAGATGCACTTCTGGATATGTATTATATGTGGGTGATGGGGCTTGCTGTTGGAGTAGCAAACAGCAGAAAGTTATTGCTCAGTCCACCAGGGAGGCTGAGTTTATGGCCTCTTGCTCTGCTGTAAAAGAATTGATGTGGGTCAAGTCTTTGCTTGGTGAGCTTGGTCACCTTAAGAGTGGTGTGCAGAAAATATTTTGTGATAATCAGGCAGTAATCGCTATTTCTGCATATCCTAAACATCATTTTAAAGCCAAACACATGGACATCAAACTCAGCTTTGTTAGAGAGGAAGTAGAAAACAAAATAATCAGTTTAGAGTACCGACCAAATAGTGAGATGGTAGCAGATATGATGACCAAACCTCTGCCTTCCCCTAAGCTATTTTTTTGCAGGGAGAAGTGGTATGAAATTAAAGATTGACTAGAAAATAAGGGGAGTGTAGAAATTAATGGTTTTTTTTTAGTATTTTCTAGGTCTGAATAGAAATATAGAAAGAAGCCGAGGCAGTCTACCTCTAACTTCACTCTCCAACTCTCAAACTTGTCGCAGTCACTGAGAAATTAGAGAGGAAGCTAGAGTCATGGCTACCTAGGCTATCCAGAGGTTTACGGATATAAATATTAGTTTATTTATTATTACGGATATATTTACTAATATATATGTGTCACCTCCAAGATTTGATCCTGGAACCTATCGGCCGGTAAACAGCCGATAGACATTAGCTTTAACCATTAAGTCTAGAGATAGTGTTACGTATTGTAGGGTTTGATAATTAATTAAATATTAATACGTAGGATAGTTCATTTAACAGACACAGTTTACAGGAGACATAGATCCACTAATGTAAAAGTACGGATTATGGTACAGATAAGAAACCAATACCGCGCATTTATTTATTTGTTAAAAAGAATACCGCGCATGTATTTACTACGGCTACTATTAAATGTGAATTTAATCGGACGGCCGGAATTAAACGTCGAGATCGCGGAAGAGGATTTCGGCAATTTGTGGTCATCGCCACATCGGATGACACGTGGCGGAATGATATTGGATCGCGGCATCTTCGTGGATTAAGGGAGCAAATCTGGACATACCACGTGTCGACATTTAGGCCATGTCGTACAGTGTCCGTACAGAAAGTTCACCGGCAGCTGTACTTTTGTGTACGGAACTGTAATCTGATTGGCTCCATACATCAGTAGAAAGAGTCTGTGAGAGAGATAGGACTTAGAAAAAATTAGAAGATAGGACCCTCTCTCCCAGAGAGCTTCTCTACAAAAGGTCAACTTTGACCCTCCATAACTTACAGCTCAGGGGAGCAAATTCAGAGATTATTTTTGCTATCGACTCACGGGAGTCTTGCCTTCAAAGGGGTGCAGGTGGTCAGAGTTTTTGTTTGTCAGGGTGGCAGTTGTTTTTGTTGAAACACAAAGGGGTCAGGATTATCCTAGAGGCTTCTTGGAAGCTGTCCACACTGAGGACTCATGGAGGTCTCACAGTTTCAAGTTATGGGCCCACCCTCTAGGGTACCAATCTTTAATGGAACAGGCTTCATATACTGGGAATGTATGATGATAGGAGCTCTATGCGAAAAAAGGTTTTGGGGGATAGTGAGTGGACGATAGGGGCGTCCATCAAGTCTTGGAATTCCTCCAGGGTTTAGAGGAAGCAAATTCACCAGGAAAGAGGATCCACCTTCAATGGAGGAAACAAAAGAAGGAGAGGTGGTGGACAAAAGAAAGGAGAAGGAGGCGACCACACCAATAGCAATTGTTTCGGCATTCATGTCACCTATTCCGAGGAACGAGGAGAATGAAACTGAAAACTGGGACTTCAACAATATGGCGGCAGAGCACTTCATCCTACGCCATCTCACTCAAGGACTTGCATGTCCTCATTTGCAGGTAGAAAGGGCATCCGATCTTTGGATGGCTCTCATAGAGATGTACCGAAGTGGTACGATTCAGCAACAACAGTTGGCTGATCAGAAAGTTAAGGAGTATGTATACAAAGGGGGGAAGATGTTGGATTTTTGCAATGAGCTTGCTGCACTCTTCATAGAGCTAGAGAGTGCGGGAAAAGATTTAAGTGAAAAAGAAAAGGTTAACTGTTTACTGATGAAGTTACCCGATGAGTTCGAGAACATAGTCAACTGTGTGTAGGACTTGCCGGACTCAAGGTGGATATGGAACTTAGTGGTAGGGATGATTCTCGTTCGAGAGAATACGATTGAGATCCGAATGGGAGGAAAGAGTGGTTAAGCCTTGGCAACTGTGACCGATTGGAGGAACGAGGATTCCCGGAAACCGGTCGGAAACTATGGGGGGAGGGAGCAAAAAAATCAGACAGACGAGTTTGGACCAAGGGCTCCCAAAGGTTTATGTCATTTTTGTAAGAAACCATGGCACTATATGGCAGAGTGCACTAAGCTAACCGAGCTTCAGTTAAAGGAGGGGCAGACCGGTGGTACCCCGAGAGGAAAGAAAAAAGCCCTTGTGACACAGGTACATGAGGCAGAATCCGAGGACGAGGACGATGAGCTCCTTTTAGATGAGGAGTTAGAGGCAAAAACCGAGGTCGAAATTCCATGAAGGTAGAAATGTGCTTACGGTGGATTGAAAGGTGAATCAGGCTAGATTGTAGATTCAAGTGCCTCGATGCACATGTGTATGGATGATAAAACACACAGATTACCCTTTCTTAAAACAGCCACCTATAAGGGAGAAAAAATTCTAGATCTAGTACACACAAATATTTGGGGACCGGCTAGAGTGCCCTCACCGGGGGGGAAGAGATTTATGATGACTATCACTGATGATTGGTCTCGGTATTCCCGAGTTTATTTTTTGAAAAACAAGTCCGAAGCTCAGGATTGTTTTAAACAATATAAAGCATGGAGCAAAAAACTCCATGAAGCTTTAATCAAGAGAATAAGGAGTGACAATGGTGGAGAGTATACTTCTAACCAGTTTGAGGATTTTCTGAGGGAAGATGGGGTCCAACACCAAAAGACAGTTCCAGAAAACCCGGAACAGAATGGGGTAGCTGAAAGGTTAAATAGAACACTAAGTGATAGTGCTAGAAGTATGCTGTCAGATAAAAAGATAGGAAAAAGGTTTTGGGCAAAAGCAATGAACTCTGCTAATTACCTCAAAAATAGAGTTCTTACTTCAGCTATAAAAGATCAAACACCTTATGAGAGATGGACAGGCCAAAAACTAGACATATCTCACTTAAAGGTTTTCGGCAGTCAAGTATTCAGTTTAGATACTGATCGGTCCAATTCGAAGCTAGATCCTAAAGGAAAACCGGGATACTTATTAGGATATGATGTGGATGTTAAAAGATATAGAGTTTATGATCTAAAAAGGGAAGATATAATCTTAGTAAAGCATCTAGTAGTTATGGATGAAGGAAAGTCTGTGGATCCCTTCAAATATACGAAGTCAGTAAAAATCAGATTTGAGTTAGAAAATTCTGATGACTTTGAGCTTCCTAACTATCCAGGTTTTAGAGAAGATGACATTTTTGCATGTACAAATCAGACTGAAAAGGACTCGGCTGAGGAAACTCTAGTGACAACTCTACCAGAAGCAGAAGACGTGGTGGAAATTGATTCAGAATCAAGGGATAGGGGAGAAGCCTTGTTTTTTCGAAAGAATCCACGAGAACCATCTATTCCGGCCTCAGATTTTTGAGGGGGGAAGGAGAAGCAGCAAAAGACTGCAAGAAAAGTAGGTTAATAACAAGGTAGCAAAACTATCTCATCAAGATGAACCTCAAACTTATGGAGAGGCGATGACTTGTCCAGAAAGAAATCGGTGGAAGACAGCCATCAATGAGAAGATGGCCTCAATTATGGCAGCCGATACTAGGGAGCTGGTGGATTGTCCACCTAACCGAAAACCAATCGGTTGTAAGTGGGTTTTCAAATTAAAACTGAACCCAGATAACACAATCCAGCGCTACAAGGCCTGACTACTGGCAAAGGAATTTGCACAAAAGGAGGGAATTGACTACGAGGAAACCTTTGCCCCGGTGGTTAGATTTCCCTCCGTCCGCATACTTCTCAGCCTGGCAGCAGCGGAAGACATGGAAGTGCACCAGATGGACATCAAAACAACCTTTTTGCATGGAGAATTGGAAGAGGAGATCTTCATACGACAACCCGAAGGGTTTGTGGAGGAAGGAGAGGAGAGTAAGGTATGCCGGCTGATTAAATCTCTTTATGGTTTGAAACAGGCGCCTCGACAGTGGAATAAGAAGCTTGATGAGTTTCTTACCGGTTTGGGATATATCCGGATCAGCTCAGATCACTCAATCTATGTTTTCAAAGATGAGGAAGGTTTTATATTTATTGAAATTTATGTTGATGATTTGCTTGTTTTAAGTAAATCAATGGGAAAAATTAATAAACTGAAAAATGTTCTTAAGGGGAGATTTGAAATGAAGGATATGGGGGAAGCAAAATATATTTTGGGAATTCAAGTAGAGAGAGACCGAAAAAGGAAAATTATAAGATTGACTCAAAACGAAGCAATAGGGAACATCCCTGAAAAATTTCAAATGGATAAAGCTAATAGTTGTACAACTCCAATGGAGTTGAAGAAGGGAAGTGAGGGGAGTGAGGAAGAAGGAGTCATAGTCTTAGACGAGGAATTATCTCCTGAAGAACAGAAGTTCATGCAGACTATTCCTTACAGGTAAGTAGTGGGAAGTCTAATCTATTTTATGAATTGAACCCGGCCGGATTTAGCTGCAGCTGTAGGAGTGATGAGTAGAAGTCTGAATGCTTCCACTAAGAGGGATTGGGAGGCAGCTAAGAGAGTCCTTAGATATTTGATAGGAACTAGGGATCTATGGTTGCATTTGGGTGGGGAAAATACTGACATCACTACTTGGAGTGATGCCAGTTATGGTGATGCTCCGATGAGGAGATGCACTTCATGATATGTATTATATGTGGGTGAGGGGGCTTGCTGTTGGAGTAGCAAACAGCAAAAAGTTATTGCTCAGTCCACCATGGAGGCTGAGTATATGGCCTCTTGCTCTGCTGTAAAAGAATTGATGTGGGTCAAGTCTTTGCTTGGTGAGCTTGGTCACCTTAAGAGTGGTGTGCAGAAATTTTTTTGTGATAATCAGGCAGCAATCGCTATTTTTGCCAATCCTAAACATCATTTTAAAGCCAAACACATGGACATCAGACTCAGTTTTGTTAGAGAGAAAGTAGAAAACAAAATAATCAGTTTAGAGTACAGACCAGATAGTGAGATGGTAGCAGATATGATGACCAAACCCGTGCCTTCCCCTAAGCTAATTTTTTGCAGGGAGAAGTGTGGTCTGAAATTAAAGATTGACTAGAAAATAAGGGGAGTGTAGAAATTAATGGTTCAATTTAAGTATTTTCTAGGTCTAAATAGAAATATAGAAAGAAGCCGAGGCAGTCTACCTCTAACTTCTCTCTCCAACTCTCAAACTTGTCGCAGTCACTGAGAAATTGGAGAGGTAGCTACAGCCATGGCTACCTAGGCTATCCAGAGGTTTACGGGAAAATATATATTAGTTAGGTGTTTGTTAACTAAAAGGTATGTGCCGGCCACAGGATTTGATTCTGCTACCTACCGGCCGGCAGACAGCCGATAGCCGGTAGCCTTAGCCGTTAAGTCTAAGAGTAGTGTTACGTATTATATGGTATGATAATTAATTAATCATTAATACGTAGGATAATTCATTTAACTGTAACTGTTTATAGGACACATAGATCTGGTAATGTAAAAGTACGGATTACGATACGATTAAGAAATCAATACGGCGCATTGATTTCGTAAGCGAAACAAATACCGCGCATGTATTTATTACGGCTACGATCAAATGTGAATTTAATCGGACGGCCGGAATTAACGCCGAGTTCGCGGAAAAAGAATTCGGCGGTTTGTGGGCATTGCCACATCGGATGACACATGGCAACATTACATTGGATCGTGGTATCTCCGGAGATTACGGCACCGAATCTGGATATGACATGTGTCGACATTAAGGCCATGTTGTACAATTTCCGTACATAAAGTACACCGGCGACTGTACTTTTGCATACGGAGGAGAAATCTGATTGGTTTCGTACATCAGTAGATAAAGTCTGTGAGAGAGATAGGACTTAGAAAAATTAGGAGATAGGACCCTCTCTCCCAGAGACCTTCTGTACAAAAGGTCAACTTTGACCCTCCATAACTTACTGCTGAGGGGAGCAAATTCAGAGATTCTTTTTGCTATCACTCAAGGGAGTCTTGCCTTCACAGGGGTGCAGGTGGTTAGAGTTTTTGTCTGCCAAGGTGGCAATTGATTTTGCTGAAACACAAAGGGGTCAGGATTATCCTAGAGGCTTCTTGGAAGCTGTCCACTTTGAGGACTTATGGAGATCTCAGAGTGCCAAATAGTCCCTGTTAAAGTTTTCATAACTCTTGCATATTCTCTACTTAAATGATTATCTATGTTAACTACCCATTTTTCTGATTTTTCTCCATTTCCCCCTTTCATATCCATATAAGTCTTATCACTATCACTTTTTATTTTTATTCCCAAAAAATATTTCTTCTCCCCTAAACCTTTCATTAAAAGTTCCTCTTCTCCTCTATCCTTTGGAGCCCCCTTTAGATTTACTTCTCCCTTTTCCATGGAATCTGTTGAAATCTCCTCTTTCGACCAGTTTTATGTCGCCAAAATGTATATGAAAGTATCCTCAATATTCTGATTTTTCCCTTTTTTATATTTTAATTCTAGATCTGACTTTCTCATTTTTAAGGCATTTTGCCCTACACTCTTTGACCTCCACATCATACTTAACTCCCTCAAGTACCTCCTTTCTCTTTACTCTCTTTATACCTCCAAAAGCACACTGTTGCTTTCGTGGAGTTTCTGTGTTCTTTTCTCTCTTCCTTATACTACCGATGCGAAGAAGCTCTGAAATATCCTCATATTGTTTCTCCTTTTCCCGTTCATCCTCCTCATCCACATTCCAACTTCTAATTTCTTCCAAACAATGACATTTCTCTATATAGTAACCCGGTTCCCCACAAAAGAAGTAAACCCCGCCTTTCAAAGCTTCCCCTCTTTTCCTCTCCCTCTCTTTCCACCGAAGTTTCGATAAGGCATCTTTGTCTTTTTTCCTCTCATCACGCTTTCGTGAGTCACCATTATTCCTCTCTTCACGCTTCCGCAAGTCACCACCAGTTGTTAGTGCATTCACCTTGTCACTTCCCCTACGAAGCTCTAAAGTGTTTTCCCTCACAATAATCATCCCCATTGTAATGCTCCATGTCTATGAGGAGCCATCTTTTTCTTGCATACAGTTAATGATGTTTTCGTACTCATCTGGGAGTTTCATAATTAGTGTGTTAATCTTTCTCTCCTCAGATGCTACATATCTTGCACTAGCAAGCTCAACATATAACAAAACAATAATATTGCAAAACTCTATCATGCTTCCGCCTTTATAAACATAGGCCTCTATTTCCTTTTTACTGATTGTTGCCTTTGTATAGTCACTCTTATAAGTCATAATTAGTGCTTCCCAAATTTCCGAAAATTTGGTTAAGGCTATAAGAGTGATAGTTATAGACTTAGACAGGTTTCTAAGCATGAGATGTTTTGCTACAGTGTTTTTATACTCCCAAAATTTATAATCATTTTCTTCAGTTTCTGGTTTAGTTATACCCCCTTTTGGTTTAGTTATACCCTCTACAGGTGGAACCATAGCCGAGAGCCTAACTCCCCTCACCATAGGTGTTCCTCTACCTTTCTCCCCTATTCCCCCTTCCATGGCAATTATTTTCCCATCACCTTAACTTGCATCCGAACTCTGGTTGGTTTTCTGGGAAGCGCCACATGAATCTCCATATTGAGCTCCACCGATGCCCGGTGGCGAACATCTCACTTGTCCCGAAACAATTCCCCATAAGTGCTTTTCGAAAAGTAATCGCTCCATCATAAATCCCCAATAAGTGAAGTATGTTCCATTAAACAAAGGCACCCTAGATGGTGGGCCCATAGCCTGAAACTCTATGGGGTCCATTCCCCACAGAATTCGAAGATCCAAAAAATCTTATCTAGTTAGTGCCTACTCCAAGTTGATACAAACCTAAATGATTAACCCTTTGATAATCAAAACCCCAATACAACTTCACCCTTGTGAAATAAGTCTTTCTGTGTGCTCAGTTCCACTACAGAATGCAAAGCTAGAATATGAGTTTTGGACACATTCACATATTTTAAATTTCCCTTAGAAATGCAGCCACCCTGGCAGGCAAAGACTTTGACCAACTACACCCCTCTGTAGCTTGGACTCCCCTGAGTCTGCAACAAAAAGAATCGTTGAATTTGCTCCCCTGAGTAGTAAGTTATGAGTGGTCAAATATGATCTTTTGTACAGGAGCTCTCTCGGAGAGAGGTGGCTAACTACTAAATTTTCTAGGTCCTATCTCTCTCTAAAACTCTATCTACTGATGTAAGGGACCAATCACAATACTCTGTTGTACAGAAAAGTACAGGTGTTGGTGTACTATCTGTACGACCATCGTACGACATGGCCAAAAAGTCGATACATGTCATATCCGGATTTGTTCCCATAATCTCCGAAGTTGCCGCAATCCAATGTGATTGTGCCACGTGTCATTTGACGTGGCGATGATCGAAAACCGCCAAAGGGTCCATTCCGCGATCTCGACATTTATCGCGGCCGTTCGATCAAGATCGGTTTTTAAATCTAGCCGTCGAAAATCAATGCGCGATATTTGTTTCACCGTCGAAACAAATTCGCGGTATTCATTTAGTGATGTACCATACGCCGTACATACATTTAAACTGTGTCTATGTTACATGTCTGTTCGCGCCGTTAAATGAATTTATGTAATTGTACATATTTAAATACATATCAAACCCTATATGTCTTAGCATTGATCCTAAGTTATAGGATAAGGCTTACGGCTACGGGTGATTTGACAGACTGTAGGTACCCGGATCAAATCCTGGGTTCGTCAAATCCTTTTTGGTAAATCTACCTAGATTCTACTACTTGTCTCTCTAGGCAGCTTAGGCAGCCATTACTCTACCTCCTTCTCTAGCCTTTAGTGACTAAGACAAGTGTGGGGGTTAGAAAGAGAGCTGGTAGACTGCCTCGCTTCTTTCTATTTCACCCTAGAAAAATATCCTAGGAAAACATTATTATTTACAATAATATAGACCTGCACACATATTTCAACAATATACTGTGACTCAGGTTGATTATTCTCACAACTTGGTAAGTTTCACCTCTGTCCTTTACAAAATAGACACATAAATCTTAACACCTTTATGGGTCATTTTCAGACTTTAAACGCCCACACCAGGACCAATTCATGGGAGGTGATTACAAATCAAATTTTAAACCTTTCTTTCCAATTTGTTCTCTCCAGCTGCGGTCTTCAACACATGAAAATCCAACTGGTAGTGCTCCTCTTTATGTCGAGGTCCCTGTTTGCATGACATCTCTCAAAGGCCTCTTCTCTCATTTTGGTGTTAAGTTTGATCGTCCAACACCTAAGACTTTGTTTTAGCCTGTATATGGATTTGTGTAGTTTACACACCATGTGTTTTTTTCCTGATTTTATCATGCCCTTTGGTTGTTCCATGTAGACTTCCTCCTCTAAATCCCTCTTTAGAAATGCAGTTTTGATATCTAGTTGATGCATCTGCATACCCTCTGCTACCCCTAAGGGTATTAAACTTTTGAGACTATTAAACTTCACTGCTGGTGAAAAAGTCTCAGTGTAATCAACACCCTCTTCTTGGGAATACCCTTTAGCTACCAACCTTGCTTTATATCTTTCCACTAACCCATCTGACTTCCCCTTAATTTTAAAGACCTATTTACACCCCACAGTGTTTTTCTCTCCCCTTCAGTCTACCCAATCACCTTTCTATATTTCGTTCCAACCATCGATTTCCCATAAGGGTTCTTCTCCCACAACTAATGTGACTCTGAAAAAGTGGTCGTCACTTCAAATTATCAGAGTTTTCAAATTATGGGAATCCCCATCGTCTCCCATACGTCTACGTAGTTGATCTATAGTTTTGACGTAAAGATTTCTCCCTAAATCTCCTCCTTCAGATGTACCTTGTTGGTTTCCCGTACTATTTTAGTCCTTTTTTTGTGTACCACACATTTGATGTGTTTAG
>JBBHKE010000072.1:45526-119501 GCA_037447655.1 Zygnema cylindricum | reverse complement strand
TGTGGAAACCGTCCATACTTTGCGATGTTTTTCGTTTTTCTGGTATACGATGAGGACTACCGAAATAAACGTGATCTTTGATGATGTCGTTTGCGATTTCTCGAAGTTTGACCTTCGTGCTTTCAATTTCGGTTTTCGATACCCTTTTATTTTAAGCCTTTGATTTTGTAGGGGATCTAAAAGAGCTACAACAATCTGATACTCGTGAAGGCCCCACTTCGGTAGTGCAAATTCATAAACAGTTCTTTTGGCTTTTGCAAGTTTTGGGAATCGGTGGGGCATTGTTCTTCACCGTCATTGTAATATGTTTTTCCTATCTTACAATGGTTATAGAGAGACCATAGCTCAAACACAACCAAATGTAAAGTTGGTTCTTTGAAGTTTTCCAACTTTAGGGTTGTTTTTTAAAACCTTTACAAAAATCGTATATGTTCAGTAAGATGAGTCTTATCGATATAAGCAAAAAGTGGCAATCTATTTTTTGCTTAAGCGATTGATCCTATCTCGCTGAATGCATCGTAAATATAAAACTCTATGGGGTCCATTCCCCCACAAAATTCGCAGATCCAATGAAGCTTATCTAGTTAGTGCCGACTTCAAGTTGATACAAACCCAAATGATTAACCCTTTCACAATCAAAACCCCAATACAACTTCACCTCGTGAAATAAGACTTTCTTTGTGCTCAGTTCCACCACAGAATGCAAAGTTGGAATATGAGTTTTGAACACATTCACCCCCACTAACTTTCCTTTAGAAGTGCAGCTACCCCAGCAAGCAAAGACTCTTACCAACATAGCCTATGTGTAGCTTGGACTCCCCTGAGTCCGGAGCAAAAAGAATCTCTGAATTTGCTCCCCTGAGCAGTAAGTTATGAGTGGGCAAAAATGACCTTTTGTACGAAGCTCTCTCGGAGAGAGGTGGCTACCTACTAAAATTTCTAAGTCGTATCTCTCTCTAAAACCTCTATCTATTGACGTATGGAACCAATCACAATACTGTGTTGTACAGAAAAGAAGAGGTACCGGTGTACTTTTTGTACGGCCATCATACGACATGGACAAAAAGTCGACACATGCCATATTCGGATTTGTTCCCGTAATCTCCTAAGTTGCCGCAATCCAATGTGATTGTGCCACGTGTCATTTGACGTGGCGATGATCGAAAACCGCCAAACACCCATTCCTCGATCTCAACATCTATCGCGGTCATTCGATCAAGATCAGCTTTTAAATCCGGCCGTCAAAAATCAATAGGCGGTATTTGTTTTGTTGTCGAAAAAAATGCGCGGTATTCATTTAGTGAAGTACCGTACGTTGTAAGTACATTTAAATTGTGTTTATTATACATGTATGTTCGCGCCGTTAAATGAATTTATAGCCTTGTACATATTTAAATACTTATCAATTCCTATATATCTCAGCATTGATCCTAGTCAATAGGATAAGGCTTACGACTAAGGGTGATTTGACGGACGGTAGGTACCAAGATCAAATCCTGGGTCCGCCAAATATCTTTTGGTAAATCTACCTAGATTATACTACTTGTCTCTTTAGGCAGCTTAGGGAGCCATGACTCTAGCCCCCTCTCTAGCCTTAAGTGACTACGACAAGTGTGGGGGTTAGAGAGAGGAGTTAGAGGCAGCCCCCTCCGCTTCTTTTTCTATTTTACCCTAGAAAAATATCCTAAGAAAAACATTATTATCTACACAAAATAGACCTAGAAAATACACATATTTCAACACTCCCCTTATTTTCTAGTCCATTTTTCATAAATCCAAGAAGAGATTTTATCCATCCATCTTGTTGTCATCCACACAAAATCCAATCCCCCTCTTGCAATTCCAACAGCCAGTCCCATCCCCAATCTGCAACACATACCCAGATGATAGCCATTTTATAGGCACATCTCCATAAGCCACACTACACCGAGTAGTGATGTCAAATCCACAATCCCCCAAATTTTCCCAAAAACCACTAGTCCCTATTAAAGTTTTTATAACTCCCACATCTTGTCCACTTAAATGATTATCTATGATAACTACCATTTTTTTAGATTTTTCTCCATTTCCCCTTTTCAGATCCATATAAATCTTTTCACTATCACTTTTCATTTATATTCCAAAAAAATATTCTTCTCCCCTAAATCTTTCATTAAAAGTTCCTCTTCTCCCCTATCCTTTGGAGCTTCCTCTAGATTTACTTCTCCCTTTTCCATGGAATGCGTTGAAGTCTCCTCTTTCGACCAGTTTTTTGTCGCCAAAATATCTATGAAAGTATCCTCAATACTCTGATTTTTTCCTTTTTCATATTTTAATTCTAGATCTGACTTTCTCATTTCTAAGTCATTTACCCTACACTTTTTGACCTCCTGATCATACTTAACTCCCTTAAGTACCTTCTTTCTCTATACTTCCCTTATACCTCCAAAAGCACACTGTTGCTTTCGTGGAATTTCTGTATGCTTTTCTCTCTTCCCCATACTACCGATGCGAAGAAGCTCCGAAATATCTTCATCCTGTTTCTCCTCTTCCCCTTCTTCCTCTCATCAAGCTTCCACGAGTCACCATCATTCCTCTCTTCACGCTTCTGCCAGTCACCACCAGCTGTTAGTGCATTCACCCTATCACTTCCCCTACGAAGTTCTGAAGTGTTTTCCCTCACAAGAATCATCCCCATGGTAATGCACCAAGTCCATAAACAGCCATCATTTTTCTCCATACGGTTAATAATTTTTTCGTACTCATCTGGGAGTTTCATAATGAGTGTGTTAATCTTTTTCTCCTCAGATTCTACGTATCGTGCATTAGCAAGCTCAACATATAACACAACAATATCATTGCAAAACTCTATCATACTAAAGCCTTGATAAACATAGGCCTCTATTTCCTGTTTTACTAATTGTTGACACTGTATAGTTTCACTCTTATAAGTCTTAATTAGTGCTTCCCAAATTTCAAAAGATTTGGTTAAGGCTATAAGAGTGATAGTTATAGACTTGGACACGTTTCTAAGTATGAGATGTTTTGCTACAGTGTGTTTATACTCCCAAATTTTATTATCATTTTCTTCAGTTTTTAGTTTAGTTATACCCGCTACAGGTAAAACCGTAGCCGAGAGCCTAGCTCCCCTCACCATAGGTGCTCCTCTACCGTTCTCCCCTATTCCCCTTTCCATGGAAATTTTTTTCCCTTCACTTTCTGTTGCATGTGAACTCTCGTTGGTTTTTCTGGGAATCGCCAGATGAATCTCTATAGTGAGCTCCACCGAAGCCAGGTGGTGGACACCTCACTTGTCTCGAATCAATTCCCATAAGTTCTTTCTGAAAAGCAATCCCACCATCATAAATCCCCAATAAGTGAAGTGTGTTCTATCAAACATAGGCACCGTAGATGGTGAGCCCATAACCTGAAACTCTATGGGGTCCATTCCTCCACAAAATTCGCATATCCAAAAAAGCTTATGTAGTTAGTGTCAACTTCAAGTTGATACAAACCCAAATGATTGACCCCTTGACAATCAAAACCCCAATACAACTGCACCTCATGAAATAAACTTTCTGTGTGCTCAGTTCCACCACAGAATGCAAAGCTAGAATATGAGTTTTGGACACATTCACCCACTTTGGCTTTCCCTTAGAAATGCAGCCACCCTGGCAGGCAAAGACACTCACTAACAACACCTGTGTGTAGCCTGGACTCCCCTGGGTGTGCAACAAAAATAATCTTTGAATTTGCTCCCCTGAGCAGTAAGATATGAGTGGTCAAAGATGTCCTTTTGTACAGGAGCTCTCTTGAATAGAGGTGGCTACCTACTAAATATTTTAAGTCCTATCTCTCTCTAAAAACTATATCTATGACGTACAGCACCAGTCACAATATTGTGTTGTATAAAAAAATTCAGGTGTCGGTGTACTACCATTACACGTTCTGTGAAGCCATCGTACGACATGGCCAAAATGTCGACACATGCCATATCCGGATTTGTTCCCGTAATCTCCTAAATTACCGCAATCCAATGTGATTGTGCCACGTGTCATTTGACCTGGCGATGATCAAAAACCGCCAAAACGCTAATTCCGCGATCTGGGCATCTATCACGGTCGTTCGATCAAGGTCGGCTTTTAAATCTAGTAGTCGAAAATCAATGCGCCGTACTTGTTTCGCTGTCAAAACAAATGTGCGGTATTCATTTAGTGTAGTATTGTACGTTGTACGTACATTTAAATTGTGTTTATGTTACATGTCTGTTTAGGCCGTTAAATGAATTTCTGTCATGGTACTTGTTTAAATACTTATCAATTCCTATATATCTCAGCATTGATCTTAGTCTATAGGATAAGGCATATGGCTAAAGGTGATTCCATGGACGCTAGGTACCAAGATCGAGTCTTGGGTCCGCCAAATATCTTTTAGTAAATTGAAACTCTGAGAGCTCCATTGGCCCTCAGAGTATGCAGATCCAAAAGAAGCAAATCTAGATAGTGCCGACTCCAACTTGATATAAACCCAAATGACTGACCCCTTGACAGTCAAAACCCCAATATAGATTCACCCCTGTGAAATAACACTTTCTGTGTGCTCAGTTCCACCACAGAATGCAAAGTTAGAATATGAGATTTGGACACATTCACCCACTTTGACTTTCCCTTAGAAATACAGCCACCCTGGCAGACAAAAACTCTGACCGACTACACCCCTGTGTAGCCTGGACTCCCTTGAGTCCGCAGCAAAAAGAATCACTGTAAATGGTCAAGTAAATTGATAGTTATGGCTGCCCAAAGTTTGCCATTTATACAGGGTGCTCTCTGGGAGAGGCAGCTGCCTACCCAAAATTTTCTAAGTCCTATTCCCTTTTTAAACTCTATCTACTGAAGTACGGCACCAATCAAATTACTGTGTCGTACAGAAAAGTACAGGTGCCGGTGTACTTTCTGTACGGCCATTGTACGACATGGCCAAAATGTCGACACGTGTCAAATCAGGATTAGTTCCTGTAATCTCCGGAATTCCCGTAATCCAATGTTATTACGCCACGTGTTATCTGACGTGGCAAAGACCGTAAAACGCCAAAAGTACATTTCCGTGATCGCGGCGCCTATCGCGGCCGTCCGATCAAAACCGGCTATAATCCTAGCCGCTGAAATTCGTCGCGCGGTATTCGTTTCGCTATCGAATTAAATGCGCGGTATTTGTTTCGCTATCGAAACAAATGCGCGGTATCCATTCTGTCCACATACCGTACTTCGTCCTGAATCAAACTGTATCTATGTACAAAGTATCTTTAAGCCGTTAAACGGATTTATCTACATATAAAGATTTATATATTTATCAAACCCTATATATCGTAATATCATTCCTAGACTTAACGGCTAGAGCTAACGGCTAATGCCGGTTGACGTACGGCAGGTACCAGGATCAATTCCTGCGTCCGACAATTAACTTTTGGTAAGTCTACCTAATTCACCCCTTGTCTTCTCTAGAGAGCCTAGGCAGCCATGGCTCTAGCTCCCTATCCAGCCTTCAGTGACTACAACAAGTGTGGGGGCTTGGATAGGGGAGTTAGAGGCAAACCGCCTCAGCTCTTTTTCTATCATAATACAGACTTAGAAAATACTCAAATATCAACACTCCCCTTATTTTCTAGTCTATTTTCTTTCAACTTCCACAAACAAGTAAACAAACACCCCCTCCCCCCTTTTTTTTTTTCCTTTTCTTTTTCCTTTTTCCTTTTCCTTTCATAAAACTTAAGTATTTAACATAGTGCATTAAATGAACTGAAATGATAATTGCATCACACATTTTATTTAACATCCCTTTTTCCATAAATCCGAGCAAAGATTTTATCCACTTCATCACTCTTTTATCCACACACAAACCGATTTCCCTCTTGCGATCCAAACAGCCAGCCCCATTTCCAATTTGCAACATACATCAGATGCTAACCCTTTTACAGGCACATCTTCACAAGTGACGTCACACCAAGTAGTGATGTCACATCCATCCACCCCCAAATATTCCCAAAAAACACTAGTCCCCACTAAGTTCCTCGTAAGATCTACATCTTTCGTACTCATATTTTTATCCATGATAATTACCCCATTTTCTGAACTTCCCTCACTCTCTCCCATGGAATTCTTTCCACTATTACTTTCTAATTTAATTCCTGATAAATATTTCTTTTCTCCCCTATCCTTTGAAACCTCTTCGAGTTTCACTTCTCCCCTTTCCTCGGAATCCGTTGAAGTCTCCCTTTCCGACCAGTTTTCTGGTTCCCTATTATCTATAAAATTATCCTGATTAATTTTACCTTTCCCGTTTTCACTTATGGATCCTAGAACTGACTTTCTCATTTCTAAGTCATACACTCTACACTCCTCGACATCCTCAAGTACCTCCTCTCTCTTTACTTCCCTTATACCTCCAAAAGCACATTGTTGCCTTCGTGCAATTACTGTGTGCTTTTCTTTCTTCCCCATACTACTCCTCTTTCTCCTCTTCCCCTTCTTCCTCCTCATCCACATTCCAACTTCTAAGTTTTTCCAAACAAGGGCATTCCTCCATATAATGACCCGGTTCCCTACAAAAGAAGCAAGCCCCCTTTTTCAAAGCTCCCCTTTCTTTTCTTCTCCCTCTCTTTCCACCAAAGTTCCGATAAGGTTTACCTTTGTCTTTCTTTCTCTCATCACGCTTCCGCTCGTCACCACCGTTCCTCTCATCACGCTTCCGCTCGTCACCACCGTTCCTCTCATCACGCTTCCGCTCGTCACCGCCGTTCCTCTCATCACGCTTTCGCCAATCACCACCAGCTGAAAATGCATTGACCCTGTCCCTTCCCCTACAAAGCTCCAAAGTGCTTTCCCTCACAAGAATTATCCCCATGGTAAAGCTCCAAGTCCATGAGGAGCCATCCATTGCCTGCATACGACAAATTATGTTTTCGTACTCATCTGGGAGTTTCATAATTAGTGTATTAATCTTACTCTCCTCAGATTCTACATATCCCGCACTAGTAAGCTCAACATATAACGCAGCAATATCATTGCAAAACTCTATCATGCTACCGCCTTTATAAACGTAGGCATCTATTTCCTGTTTTACTAATTGATGCCTCTGAATAGTCTCACTCTTATAAATCTGAGTTAGTGCTTCCCATATCTCTGAAGACTTGGTTAGACTTAAAAGAGTGATAGCTATCGACTTAGACACATATCTAAGTATGAGATGTTTTGCTATAGTGTTTTTGTATTCCCATATTTTCCTCTCATTTTCTTCAGTTTTAATCCCTATATGTGGTACCAAAGCTGAGAGCCTAGCTCCCCTCACCATAGGTGTCCCTTTTTCCTTCTCCCCTATTTCCCTATCCACGAAAGGTTTTTCCCTTCACCTTCCGTTGCATCTGAACTCCGGATGATATTCTGGGCAGTCTCAGATGATTCTCCGTGGTAAGCTCCTCCAAAGCCAGGTGGCGGACATCTCACTTGTCCCGCAACAATTCCCCATAAGTGCTTCTCGAAAAGCAATCCCTCCATTGTAAACGCCCAATACGTGAAGCCTGTTCCATCAAACATAGGCACCCTAGATGGTGGGCCCGTAACCTGAAACTCTGAGAGCTCCATTGGCCCTCAGAGTATGCAGATCCAAAAGAAGCAAATCTAGATAGTGCCGACTCCAACTTGATATAAACCCAAATGACTGACCCCTTGACAGTCAAAACCCCAATATAGATTCACCCCTGTGAAATAACACTTTCTGTGTGCTCAGTTCCACCACAGAATGCAAAGTTAGAATATGAGATTTGGACACATTCACCCACTTTGACTTTCCCTTTGAAATACATCCACCCTGGCAGACAAAAACTTTGACCGACTACACCCCTGTGTAGCGTGGACTCCCCTGAGTCCGCAGCAAAAAGAGTCACTGTAAATGGTCAAGTAAATTGATAGTTATGGCTGCCCAAAGTTTGCCATTTATACAGGGTGCTCTCTGAGAGAGGCAGTTGCCTACCCAAAATTTTCTAAGTCCTATTCCCTCTCTAAAACTCTATCTACTGAAGTACGGCACCAATCAAATTACTGTGTCGTACAGAAAAGTACAGGTGCCGGTGTACTTTCTGTACGGCCATTGTACGACATGGCCAAAATGTCGACACGTGTCAAATCAGGGTTAGTTCCTGTAATCTCCGGAATTCCCGTAATCCAATGTTATTACGCCACGTGTTATCTGACGTGGCAAAGACCGTAAAACGCCAAAAGTACATTTCCGTGATCGCGGCGCCTATCGCGGCCGTCCGATCAAAACCGGCTATAATCCTAGCCGCTGAAATTCGTCGCGCGGTATTCGTTTCGCTATCGAAACAAATGCGCGGTATTTGTTTCGCTATCGAAACAAATGCGCGGTATCCATTCTGTCCACATACCGTACTTTGTCCTGAATCAAACTGTATCTATGTACAAAGTATCTATAAGCCGTTAAACGGATTTATCTACATATAAAGATTTATATATTTATCAAACCCTATATATCGTAATATCATTCCTAGACTTAACGGCTAGAGCTAACGGCTAATGCCGGTTGACGTACGGCAGGTACCAGGATCAATTCCTGCGTCCGACAACTAACTTTTGGTAAGTCTACCTAATTCACCCCATGTCTTCTCTAGAGAGCCTAGGCAGCCATGGCTCTAGCTCCCTATCCAGCCTTCAGTGACTACAACAAGTGTGGGGGCTTGGATAGGGGAGTAAGAGGCAGACCGCCTCAGCTCTTTTTCTATCATAATACAGACCTAGAAAATACTCAAATATCAACATAAATCTACCTAGATTCTACTACGTATCTCTTTAGGCAGCTTAGGTAGCCATAACTCTAGCTCCCTCTCTAGCCTTCAGTGACTACGTCAAGTGTGGGGGTTAGAGAGAGGAGTTAGAGGCAGACTACCTCCGCTTCTTTTCTATTTCACCCTAAAAAAATATCCTAAGAAAAACATTTTTATCTAAACAAAATAGACCTAGAAAATACACATATTTCAACAAAATTCTCTTAAGCATTCGGAGCAAATAATTCCACCGCGTTGTGTTTTCTTGTTTTAAATTGTGCTTCAAAAGATCTTGTAAATTACTATGTTTGAAAAACATGAGTTGTGATTTACAAGCGTCTATTAGATCAAAAAATTCACGAACTTCCACATATTATTTGTATTTCATAGAAGTTCCGCTCTTATTTAAAATCGATGTCACAATTGTAGCAATTTTATGGTCGCCGCAAGGTGTAACAGGATCTCCTACCTCTCAGAAAATCATATTACTACAAAAAATCCCAACCACACATTCCACACATTGGAAAATACACATCCACATTGGACCACACTCACATAAGGATAAACTTTAAATTAGAAGAAGCTTTTGTCCACATAACATTAGCCTGGTCTCTTGCCCTCGTGGCTCAACCCTTCTTATTAAAGTGTTTTCCACTACTCTCCACTCTTAATAATTTTATCTCTTAACTACTAAAACACTATTTAGTTAGTAAGAGATTTCAATGCAAAAATGCCTTTTCTCCAATTTGGTATTAATCCCTCAAGACCAAGATTAGCCGGAATTTCCACAAACTTTTCCAAAGGAAAAGATGTCTACTTTACACTTACACTTCACTATTTATCCATCATCGCCCTGGACTCGCCTGGCCAGAGTCAACGCTCTATTTTAACAGGCTTTTACCTCGGCCAATCATTGATCAGCAAGGACTCAGACTGACCAATGCAAAAACTTGCGAAATCTCTTACTAACTACTTAGCACTTCACTAACCAATCAAACATTACGTTTCACTACGTAACATTTACGTGCAAAAGTGCACGCCAAACAACACGCGACTTCGCACGATCGTGCGTAACAAATTTCGCACGCGAAACTTCTTACGAAATTCCCTTAAGTGAAAGTGACGTTTCGTACTAAAATGTGTACGAAACTAAACACCGTGCATATTAAACGTTTTATTAGAACTTTATGAAACGTACACGCGTAATTTCGGTACTAGTTTGACCCTTAACCCGTTTCAATGATACCCACTTGTTATTTAGACCCCACGTTGTCACCTAAATACACCCATCGCTATAACTTTTAAAATTAAACTCCAAATATCATGATTCTTTCGCGGAAGTCTACCAAATTTAGTACTCTATAATCATGACACCTAAATACCCCTTTATAAACAAGTTCGATCTGCTATTACTGTTACATCATCCCATCCTTATTTTTAACTGACCTCAGTTAAAACACCTTTAATTCTCAATACGGGACTTCTATATTATTATCCCTCCAATACCTCTGTAAAAACTCATAATTTTTATCCTCTAAAGTCAGCTCATCCTTATGCCTTCCCAGATAATGCACTTGCCAGAATATAGTATTGCCGACCTTGAACCGTTGACCAACCCAATCTATTACCCATCTATGGACTTCTGGTTCTATAATTATTGAGGGATCCAATTCCAATTCTCCTTCAGTTGGTCAAATATTCGTTGGTTTCAATTGGCTGATGTGTATCACTAGATGAATTTTTGTTGAAGGCAAAAAGTCCAATTCGGCAACAACTGACGATATCATCTCGATTACAGTAAATGGTCCAATGTACTTAGGAGCAAATTTCCCCGTAGGATCCGATTGTCCCTCGATCTTGCACCTGTAATGAGTTGTAGAAAGTCAAACCTTGTTACCTGTGCGTAACACCCAATCACCCCGTTTGCGATTAGCATTTAATTCTTGCCTCCTTTGTGCCTACACTAATGCATCCTGAACAGTTTTCCAAACTGTTTCAACGTATTCCCAAAACTCCTATCCAGACCCTTTATTCTCTTGAGTGACCCCTGTTATTGAGTGTAATGCTTCTCTAGATTAGTATCCGTATGCAACTTTAAATGGTGAGAATCCTTACTAACATGTTTACATGAATTGTATGCAAATTCTATTAATGGCAATTTAGATTCCCATGTGTTCTGAACTCCACTGCAAACAGTCCTAAGCATTTCCTCTAGTGTACGGTTCATCTTTTTTGTTGGTCCATCTGTCTGAGGATGATAAGCATTACTCATTTTCAATTCAGAGCCTAAATTTTGCTGTAATTCTTTCCGAAAAGCAGACCTAAATTTAGAATCTTTATCACTGACTATAGATAGAGGGACTCCATGATGTCTTACCACGTTGTCAAAATATAACTTTGCAATATCCACAACTGTATGAGTGGTTTTGCAAGGGATAAAGATTGCCATTTTACTGAACTTATCGACTACGACCATGATATTGTCATTCATTTTAGATATAGCAGGCAACTTGACAATAAAATCGATATTGACAAATTCCCACGGTCTTTCGCGGATATCCAAAGGTTTTAAGAGACCTTTAGGTTTTTGGTTACTAGGTTTACTCTGTTGACAAGGGACACAACTTTCCACGTGTTTTGACTCCTCCTTTGCCATCCCAGGCCAAAACAATCTACTTTGTAATCGACTAAGAGTTTTATCTCGACCTAGATGTCCTAAATGCTCATGAGCTTCCCATAAAACTTGTTTTCTTAAGTCTTCCACTTCAGCAATGCAAAATCTATCCCCAATTTGCAATTACAGTAAACCATCCTCTATTCTAAATTTTTTGACATGCCTCTCATTCAATGGGTCAGAATTCCCTCCCGAAATATTCTTGCAAATCACAGCAAAATAAGGATCTTTATCATAACCATTTCTAACAGTATCTAAAAACAGTTTATCCTGAACCATAACACTTATTTCAAAACATCTATTAAAGGATCTGCGACTACATTTGTCTTCCCAAGAATATGTTTGACATTAAATTTGAAATATGCTAATTTTTGCATCCACCTAACCTGTCTGCCAGTCATAATCTGTGCATCACTTAATCTTTGTAAATAAAGGAGTGTTTTATTATCATAGTGAACTGTAAATTCTTTATTATGCAGATAACAACGCCATTTCACCAATGCATGTACAATTGCAAGTAATTCTTTTTCTTGTGTTGTATAGTTCTTTTCAGCATCACTGAATTTTCAAGACTCAAAAGCAATAGGATGAAAGTGTTTGCCAACTTTTTGACTTATGACTGCACCTAGACCTTTATCAGATGCATCGGTAGTGATGAGAACTTCAAATTCCCCAACAGGGTTAGGATACACTAGTGTAGGGGCAGAGGTCAACTTACCTTTTAGTTCCTCAAATGCTCCCTCCTGATCAGCTCCCCACAAAAACGTCTCCTTCTCCCGAAGTAAATCCGTCAAAGGTGCGGGGATCATACTGAAGTTCGTGATAAATTTCTTGTGATAAGAGGCCAATCCCAAAAACGATCTAACTTTTGTGACATTAGTAGGTTGTTTCCAATTTTGGATTGCTAAAATTTTGGATGGATCTGTTTTAACACCTTCCCCACTAACTATGTGTCCCAAAAATAATTGTTCACTTTTATGAAAGCTGAATTTTGACAATTTTCCATATAATTTTCTTTCTCTTAACCTTTCCAACACTCTTCTTAAATGAATTACATCTTGTTCTTTAGATTCACTGTAAACTAAAATATCATCTATAAATATTTGGACAAACTCATCTATATAATCTGAAAAGGTTTGGTTCATTAATCATTGGTAAGGAGGCGGTGCATCCGTTAAGCCGAATGGCATCACTATCCTTTCGAAATGACCCACCCTAGTCTTGAAAGTAGTTTTATGAACATCTTCAATTCTAATTGGCACCTGATTAAAGCCACTACGCAAGTCAATCATCAAAAATACTTTAGCACCTTTTAAACGATCTATCAAATTAGAAATTAAAGGTAACGGATACTTATCCTTCACCGTAATGTTGTTCAGACTACGATAATCGACACACATTCTCAACGTTCTGTCTTTCTTTTTGACGAAGAGAACTAGGCTCCGTACGGTGATTTGCTAGGCTGAATATATCCTTTCTCTATGAGTTCTTTGATCCGTTTCCTTCATTCCTCCTGCTCAAAGAAACTGTGATTATAAATTCCTGTGAGAGGAGGGTTGCATCCAAGTTCAAGGTTAATAACATGTTCCACATCTCGGGAAGGTGGCCTTCCTGAGGGTAAATCACTAGGAAAAACATCTTGAAATTCAAAAATCAAATCTTTAACAGCAACATCAGATGTATTAATGTCAGTTACAAAATCAGATTTTAGTTTTTCGAAAGTTTTAGTGGTGTCTAATTTAAGGATGACATCAATGTTAGTGTTTTCTCCCCCCCTTTTATCAGTAACTGCCTCAGTTACTAATAACAAGAAAACATGATTTGTTTTATCTTTTAAGTGTTTTTTAAATTGTTTAGCAGATATCAAACCTTCCACTCCCAATCTGGTTATATTATTTGTATGATTCCTATGCAATTTTTTAGGATATAATGCTTGCAAAACCTTCCAACCGTTTTCAGACTTCACTTTCAATGTGTTGATTCCCAGTTAATTTGAGGATTGTGTTCAGTTAACCAAGGCTTTCCCACAATTAGTTTTCACTTCCCAAATTCATTATTTCACACACAACTTTAATTTTATGACCTTGGATATCAACTTCTATCGTGTCAGTTTGTAAGTCTAATGTGGACTTATTACCATTTGCCACTTGAACATGTAAAGGCTTTTCCCTTATGATAGTATGAATTTTATTTTCCTCTACAAATCTATGTGAAATAAATTTATGTATGGTACGTGAATCAACCATTATTCTCAACGATTTTCCTTCCACTAATGACTTGAATCAAATCAAACTCTGTCTGGTGTCATCATTACTTAACTGTCCTAACATAGGTATGTTGTTGAGAATTTCATTAGAGGATTCTTTAAACTATGCAGTGTAGTGACAATCATAATAAATTTAGCTATCCTAACTTTTCCATTCATTAATTTGCCCTCCAGAGTTAACTCTTTAACTTCTGGATACGGTTGACTCAACTGAGGACTTTCAGTTAGTGTTTTCCATTTCCTACCTCTTGGGCTTCCTGCTCAGCTAGGTATAATGCAATACCCTCTTAGAGACCTTCATTTACATCGACTCTTTTGAGAGAACCTTTATCTGTACAGTCTTTAGCGTAATGATCTGGACCTTCGCATTTGAAACAAGTGACTTTCTTTTTGGGTTTTGTGCACTCTCTACTAAAATGTCCCTCCTCTCCACCTTTATAACAGTTAATCTTTTTCAGTTGTGCACACTCAAATGCTTAATGACCCTTTTTCTGACAAATAGTGCATGTGGGGATAGTATGGTTAGGCTTCTGAGCAGTAATGCTTGGTTTAGGACTCTTAATGTATCCCTCTCTATTGTTAAATTTGTTTCCTGCATTAACACTCTGTCCACCCTTCTGATTTCCACTGAAATTTTTTTGCGTATTCACCAGACCAGCATTCAGACCCTCATCCACAAATTCCCCCTCATCCCACTCTGATACTTCATTCAAATTACCCCTAAGTGATCTAGTTTCCGGATTATACCCCAACTGATCCTCTAATTCCAATGCCTTGTCTTGTAATTCTTTCAAATTATTAAATTTTTGATGTTTAAATTCTGATTTCAGTATAGGGTTTAGATAATTTAAAAAATGCAACTTAGCTATTTCATCAGTTAAACTTATGACGTGAATGCTAGATGAGTCAAATTCCACAATATAATCCTTCACAGATCCAGTCTGCTTAAAGTTCAGCCACTTTTTTTCCATTCAAGATTTAAAAGTAACAGACAAGAATCGCGATTTGATCGCGGTTTTAAAAGTTTCCCAATTAGCATTATCGAGAATCAATTTAGACTTTCTCTGGGTGTAATACCAAATCTAAGCATCGCCTTTGAAATAGCTAACAACAAAAGAAGTGTAATCATCACAATCACAATTTCTAGATTCCAAATAATACTCCATATGAAAAATCCAAGCATCCAACTCATCAATCTTCTTACCATCAAACGATGGTGCCTCACTAATACACAATTTCATATCTCTTATCTTCTTAGGTCTATCATGATCATCCTCCCTAAAACTGGCATTCTTTTTACTACTTTCACTCTTTTGGTCATTAATAGCATTCTTGGTCTGAATAAAGTTAATAAGTTCATCTAATTTCTCATTTGAAACATTTCCATTTTTTTAACAACTTTCAATTCACTTTTCAATTCGGAAATGGTTTCATCCACAGCGGCAACATGATTATTAAATCTTTTGACCAATTTCACAGTACGCTTCTTCAACACATTCAAAGCATTCTCCATTTCTCGTTTCCATGCAGAATTTGTCATTATCACACAATGAAATCAAGCAAAAAGAAAGAAATAATATAATTTCCCAAAGAAATTTGTTGCAGATTTGAAGTCCTAAGATTGTTCCAATCCAAGGCTTCATCTCCTTAACAAATCATTTAAAAATGTCAAAATCTGAGAAATAAAAAAAAAACATTGACAATAAGTTAGTGCAAATTCAAATTTCAATTTCCCAACATTGAAACAAAAGGTAAAAATTTCCCCACAAATTTTGCAACAACAAAATTGAAAGCAATCAAAGGTAACAATTTAGGGTTTGGAAAGTTTTAATCATTTCTGGACTCCTTTGCTCTTGAAGAAGTAAAGTAATGAAAAGTAAGCTTTAGTAAGCCTTAGAAATTTGGGTCTATGACTTAGAATATTTTTGGAATACCAACTGTTCAATATTGACCAAATTTAGTGTGGATTTTTTTGTAGTATCTACACGAATAGTAATCTTTAAGTAAATTAGTGTGTAGGGCCGCCAATGAATGTAGACATGATAAGAATCACCCGGATTTTTAGGGTATAGATATTGTTAGTGGACAATTCTGGTCCAAACACTTAGATTTTTGTCAGTAGGTTGTCTTGTGAACCTTGTACATACGTTTTAGATGTTTTCTAGATCTTTTGAGTATTTTGTTCAATTAGGATTGATCAATTCGATACAGGATGTACATTCTACACAAGAGTTAAAAAAATGAGAGCAGTGAGTGCAGTTTAAGGTGTTTTATGCTCTATTGTCTCTAATTTGCTTGTAGTACATGTTTGTTTGGTTGAAAGACCTCTTTCGTTTGGAGTTACATATCTTACACTATAGATCTAGTCTTTTAGGCATTTCTCTTTGGGTTTGCTTCCGCTAACATGTCTCATAATGGCTCAGCTCCTATTGCAAGTGCTCCTATTAGCCCTAGTGCTCCACCTGCTCCTGCTGGTGCAAGTGTGACTCCTAGTGGGAGTGGATCACAGCCGAGCCTTAATGCCCATGACCTTCAACAGGTTATGGGCCCACCGCCCAAATTGCCTATTTTTGACGGAACTGACTACTTATACTGGGAAGATATGTTGAGCTCATATTTCGAGGAGAGGGACTTCTCACCCATTGTGGAAGGAACAGTGGATGTGACTGCGCCGGATTGGAGAAAGAATAATCTCCATTGCCTCAACCTCTTGAAGCAGTCTATGACAAAAGATTTAGTATTGTCGTATCTTGAGATGAACAAAGCCTCTGAAGTTTAGTTTAGTGTACGTGCTATGTATATTCAGCTAGATGTTACCGTCCAGACTAACATAGCCACTCAGATTTTTGAATTTAAGTATTCTAGAGGTAGTATGTTAGATCATTATCATGCTATGAAAAGGTTGTTTCTTCAGAGTACTAGTGCACGTGGGGACTTTTCACCACCTCAGCAGGCTATGTTGTTGATGAGAACTTCGCCCGATAAATATAAGGGAGCCACGGATAGGCTTAAGGCTATTCCACAGCGCCAATAGAACATAGCTTTAGCAATACAACTTATTTTGAGTCAAGAAGCTAACCAAATGTCACAAAGAGGTGGTAGTAAGTCAGTTCAGGCATTAGCTAACCAGTTTTCGGATTCTAAGATTGGCAGTGGCAGTGGTAGAGGTAGTGGTCGTAGAAGGTCACCTTTGACATGCTATTACTGTGATGAAAAAGGGCATGTGTTCAGAATGTGTAATGGATACAAGAGAGCGAAAGCCACAGGAAATTTTTGCTCTGGATGGGACGAAAGTCGGGTTCCTTCTCAATAAGGTGGTCGCCCAAATGCTCTCTTCAACGAACTTAAGGAGGAGGATGTGAGCAGTTTTCCCGACAACAGTGAAAAGAAATACTTTGCGATGGCACAAGCAACGGAAGGCGTAGAGGAAGACGAATGGATTATGGACTTCGGTGCATCCGCCCACATATGCCGCAATCGCCATCTATTTGAGAGTATTCAATCTATTTCACCCATCAAAATTTATTTTAGTGATGATACGTTTGTTGAGTCGAAAGCAAGGGCGAGGGTGTCACTTTTGTTGAATGTTGAGGGAAAACCTGTGAAAAGGGTCGTGGAAGATGTGTTGCATGTCCCAGCTTTTAAAATAATTTTTTTCTCTACATCAGTGGTAGAAAAGAAAGGTTTTAAAACTATATCTGAGAATGGAAAGAAAACAGTGAGTAAGAATGGGAAAATAGCTGCAGAGGGATTTGCTGGAGGAAACAATTTGTATCGGTAGAGTCTTGCAAATGATAATGATAATGATGTTATGTACTCAAGTGTAATCAGTGATTGTGATTTATGGCATAAACGTTTAGGACATGTGAATTATGATAGAATAGAAAAGATGGTAAATCAAAAAATGGTGGAAGGTGTAAAAAGTAATCAAAAACCAACATTAAATGTATGTGATGGTTGTGCAATGGGAAAAATTCATAAGTTGCCTTTCCCTTCTCAAACTGATCATAGAAGTAGTAGGGTGCTGTAACTAATTTATTCAGATGTATGGGGGCCATCTAGGTATCCATCTGTGGGAGGTTCTAAGTTTATGCTTACCTTTACTGATGATTATAGTAGATTTACTACAGTTTATTTTTTGAAGAGTAAGGATGAAGTTTTTTCAAAATTTAAAGAGTATAAAGCTAAAGTTGAAAATCTGCATGAGAGAAAGATAGGAGGATTCAGATCTGATAATGGAGGAGAGTACATTTCTAATGAATTTGCGGAATTCCTAAAATTGCATGGAATCTCACGTCAGCTAACCGTTCCCTATTCTCCGGAACAAAACGGTGTTTCAGAGAGGATGAATAGGACCATATCAGAGTGTGCTATGAGAATGATGGCTGATATGGACATAGATTACAAATTTTGGGCAGAGGCTATGAATTGTACAGCTTATGTGAGAAACAGGCTAGAAACAAGGGCAGTAAAAGATAAAATTCCTTACGAAATGTGGACAAGACAAAAACCAGATGTAAATTACTTTAAAGTTTTTGGAAGTAAGATATTTATGCTACATAATGATCCACAAAAACAGGAATTAGAGCCAAAAGGCATACCAGGTATATTTCTAGGGTATGATGATAATGCCAAGGGTTATAAAGTATATGACATTAAGAGAAATAGAGTTGTGGTAGCCAGAAACATCATAGTGAAGGATGAGGGAAAAGGAGTAGATGTATTTAGTCAGCGTACAGATGAAAAGAAAGATAAAAGTGTTGATTATATATTTTTAGAGAAAAAAATCTTATGTTTTTCAAGAAAAACATAAAAAATGCATCTACATCAACTCAAAGTGACTTGCAATCATCTTCTCCACCAGAAACAGCAAGTGTTATGCCTGAAAGAGTTGCAGACTCTCCTCTAGCTCAAGCTGAAACTGAATCACAAGAAGAATCACATGTATCAAGGAGGAGGACCAAACCATCTATACCAGCGACAGAATTTCCAGGTGGAGTGAGGCGAAGTGCACGACTAAGGGGAGAAAATGCAGCCTTTGCTCATTCAGCACACATAGAAGAGCCTCTAACGTTGAAAGAAGATTTTTCGAGTAATGAAAGGGAACATTGGGTGGAAGCGGTCAATGAGGAAATGAAGTCTATCATGGAGGCCCAAACATGGGATTTGGTGGAACTTCCTCCAGGAAGAAAGGCTATTGGAAGTAAATGGGTGTTTAAATTAAAATTGTAACCAGATAATACAATAGACAGGTATAAGGCTCGCTTGGTTGCTAAGGGATATAATCAAAAGGAGGGGATAGATTATGAAGAATTTTTTTCACCAGTTGTAAGGTTTCCATCTGTCCGCATCTTACTTATATTAGCTGCCATAGAGGATTTTGACATCCACCAAATGGATGTCAAAACTGCCTTTTTGCATGGTGATTTAGATGAGGTTATTTACATGAAGCAACCTGAGGGTTATGAGGAAGCAAGAAAAGAAAATCTTGTGTGCAGACTTTTAAAATCTTTGTATGGCCTAAAACAAGCCCCTAAGCAATGGAATCGAAAGTTAGATGAGTTCTTGACAGAATTAGGATTTACTAGAATTAGCTCACATCATTCAGTATATATGATGTGTGGTGATAATCCTGATGAGGTGATATTCATTGCCGTGTATGTTGATGATTTAATGCTAATAAGTAGGAACAAAGAAGGAATTGCTAGAGTAAAACAGGCTCTTAATTCACAATTTGAAATGAAGGATTTGGGGGAGGCAAAATATATCCTTGGAATACAAGTTGAAAGAGATAGAGAAAAGAAAATAATTAGGCTAACTCAAAAACAAGCGATAGGAAACATGTTGGAAAAATTTGGCTTGGCTGATGCCAAAGGTTGTGCAACTCGTACGGAGTATAAGCAAAAACTTGGAGGAATGGAGCATGAGTTTGGAGTCATAATAGATGAGGAACTTAGTCCCGAAGAGCAAATATTAATGTCCCAAGTACCTTACAGACAAGTAGTACGAAGTCTGATTTACTTCATGAATTGCACTAGGCTCGATATAGATGCAGCTGTAGGTGTATTGAGCACAAGTCTGCAAAATCCACGAAAGAGAGACTAGGAGGCAGCAAAAAGGGTTTTAAGGTATGTTGTTGGGACTAGAAATCTTTGGCTTACTTTTGGAGGGGACAAGGTTAGCATTAATACTTGGAGTGATGCTAGCTATGGTGATGTGCCTAGTATAAAATCTACAACTGGGTATGTCATTCAGATTGGAAGTGGAACTTGTAGTTGGAGTAGTAAACTTCAAAAAGTCACGGCTCAATCCACTATGGAAGCGGAATACATGGCTGCGAGCGCAGCATTGAAAGAGCTGCTATGGATTAAGGCATTTTTTCAAGAATTGGGTTTTACACAACACGGGACACAAATAATGTGTTGCGACAATGAAGCAGCCATTTCTGTGGCTACAAACCCAAGTCACCATTTAAAGAGTAAGCATACAAAATCCGAGGACGTGGACGATGAGCTCCTTTTAGATGAGGAGTTGGAGGCGAAAAAACGAGGTCAAAATACCACGAAGGCAAAAATGTGCTTACAGTGGATTGAAAGGTGAAGCAGCCTGGATTGTAGATTCAGGTGCCTCCATGCACATGTGTAAGGATATGCACCTGTATTTGCAAAAGTTGTCAAACTTTGCTATTTGCCTGATGAGAAAATGGTTGCGAACATGTTGACAAAAGCCCTTCCATCTCCTAAGTTGGAGTACTGCAAAAAAGCATGTGGTCTAAGTGAGTAAGTCTTCTAAAGCTTAAGGGGAGTATTGAAAAGTAAGCTTTAGTAAGCCTTAGAAATTTGAGTCTAGGACTTAGAATATTTTTGGAATACCAACTGTTCAATATTGACCAAATTTAGTGTGGATTTTTTGTAGTAGTATCTACGCGAATAGTTATCTTTAAGTAAATTAGTGTGTAGGGCCGCCAATAAATGTAGACGTGATAAGAATCACCCGGATTTTTAGGGTATAGATATTGTTAGTGGACAATTCTGGTCCAAACACTTAGATTTTTATCAGTAGGTTGTCTTGTGAACCTTGTACATACGTTTTAGATGTTTTCTAGATCTTTTGAGTATTTTGTTCAATTAGGATTGATCAATTCGATACAGAATGTACATTCTACACAAGAGTTAAAAAAATGAGAGCAGTGAGTGCAGTTTAAGGTGTTTTATGCTCTATTGTCTCTAATTTGCTTGTAGTACATGTTTGTTTGGTTGAAAGACCTCTTTCGTTTGGAGTTACATATCTTACACTATAGATCTAGTCTTTTAGGCATTTCTCTTGGGGTTTGCTTCCGCTAACATGTCTCATAATGTCTCAACTCCCATTGCAAGTGCTCCTATTAGCCCTAGTGCTCCACCTGCTCTTGCTGGTGCAAGTGTGACTCCTAGTGGGAGTGGATCACATCCGAGTCTTAATGCCCATGTCCTTCAACATAAAGATCTCCACTTTCCTTCTCCTCTATTAGCAAATTTCCCAATTCCCACTACCTCAAGATCTTTTACTCTCTAATCCTCACATCCTCACCTTTCATGGCTTCAAGCCCTCCCTCTACACATAATCATTGCTAGGAGAAGGCAAGTTTGTCCACTACAATCACTTAGATTCTCACTCTCACCGAACTGAATTCCTTCCACTACTCCTATCTTTTTCATCTCTCTTAACTTATCTAGATTCACATGCCCAAGCCTCTTATGCCACAACATTATATCATTGACACCAGCAAAAGAAAGTTTCTTCTTTTCATTGCTTAAAATTTGCCTAAACATCTCTTGGCTACCTTTTTCAGCAGTAAAATAAACGTCCTCCTTAAAACAAGCAGAAAAGACTCCTTTCCTAGTGCTAGTATCAAAACCCTTATCATCTAATACAGACGTAGAGATGAGGTTTGTGTTCAGCTCCGGCATAAACAATACATCGGAGAATGTAACTATAGATGTCTTCCTTTCTACTAACACTTTTTGATCTACTAATCCTACAAAAGTAGTAGTGACTATCCTCCCATCCCCGTACTCTATCTCTATGGTGGGAATCTTTCTTATATTAGTGAACATGTGTTTTTCTTTACACATATGCATGGATGCACCTAAGTCTACAATCCAGCCTGCTTCACCTTTGAATCCACCGAAAGCACATTTTTGCTTTCGTGGAATTTCGACCTCGTTTTTCTCTTCCAACTACTCATCCAATAGGAGTTCATCGTCCTCATTTTCGGATTCCACCACATTTACTTGTGTCACAAGGGCATTTTTCTTTTCTCTCGGGGTCCACTGGTCTCTCCCTCCTTTAACCGCAGCTCGGTTAACTTAACGCATTTAGCCATATAGTGCTCGAGTTTCTTACAAAAATGGCACAAACCCTTAGGAGTCTTTGGTCCAAACTCCTCTGTCGCATTTTTGTGCCCCTCTCCTCGATAATTTCCAACCTATTTCCTAAAATCATTGTTCCTCCAATCTGTCCCAGCTACCAAAGCTTGCCCACTCTTTCCTCCCCTTCGGATCTTTATCGTATTCTCCCGAAAGAGAATCATCCCTACCACTGAATTCCAAATCCACCTTGAGTCCGCCAAGTCTTGCACACGGTTGACTATGTTCTCAAACTCATCGGGTAACTTCATCAGTAAACAGTTAAACTTTTCCTTTTCACTATATACTTTTCCAGCACTCTCTAGTTCCATGAAAAATGTAGCAAGCTCATTGCAAAAATCCAACATCTTCCCCTTTTTGTATACATACTCTTTAATTTTTTGATTAGCCAACTATTGTTGCTGAATAGTACCACTTCGGTACATCTGTATGAGAGCCACCCAAAGATCGGATGCCCTCTCTACCTGCAAATGGGGAGATGCAAGCCCTTGAGTAAGATGGCGGGGGATGAAGTGCTTAGCTGCAATATTTTTATAGTCCGAGGTATCGATATCATTCTCCTCCTTCTTCGCAATAGGTGACATGAATGCCGAACTGATTGTTATTGGTGTGACCGTCTCCTTCTCCTTTCCTTTGTCCACCACCTACCCTTCCTTTGTCTCCTCAGTTGAAGATGGATTTACATCTTTAGTGAATCTGCCTCCTGTAAACCTTAGAGGTATCCCAAGACTTGATGGACGCCTCACCCGTCCTCTCACTATTCCCCAAAAACGTTTCTCACATAGAGCTCATGTCATCATACTTTCCCAGTATATGAAGCCAGCTCCATTCAATATGGGCACCCTAGATGGTGGGCGCATAACCTGTAACTCTGAGACCTCCATAGATCCTCAGAGTAGGCAGCTCACACGAAGCCTCTAAGATAACCCTGACCCTTTTATGTTTCAAGAAGAATAACTGCCACCGTGACAGAGAAAAACGCTGACCACTTTCACCCTTGTGAAGGGTACACTCTTTTGAGTTTATAGCAAAAAGAATCTCTGAATTTGCTCCCCTGAGTAGTAAGTTATGGAGGGTCAAAGTTGACATTTTGTACAGAAGCTCCTTGGGAGAGAGGGTCCAATCTATCAAATTTTTCTAAGTCCTATCTCTCTCTAAAACTCTATCTACTGAAATACTTCACCTATCATAATACTGTGTCGTACAGAAAGGTACAGGTGCCGGTGTACTTTTGTACGGCCATTTTACGACATGGCCAACAAGTCGACACATGTCATTTTTGGATTCGTTCCTGTAATCCCCGGAGATGTCGTATTCCAATATGGTTGTGCCACGTGTCAATCGATGTAACGTTGATCGCAAACCCCCGAAAACCTATTCCGCGATCTCGGCATGCTTCGCGGCCGTTTGATTAAACCGGATTTCAATCATAGCCGTCATTATTACTTGCGCGATATTTGTTTCGCCTTCGAAACAAAGCGCGCGGTATCGGTTTTGGATGTTCCGTACACCGTACAACACAAAATGTATCTATGTCCAAATATCCCGTTAAATGAAATAGCCTTCGTGTAAGTATTTATCTAATCATCAAACTCTATATCGTATAACCTTGATCTTGGACTAATTGGCTAAGGCAACCGGCTACCGACAGCTCTGACAGACGGCAAGTACGGCGGCTACCATACTTTGTAGTGTATGATAATTTTAATGGTCTAGAGGGGCTATGGGTAGGTTCTTAGAACTTAGACTTTTTTGAAAGCCCTCTTTCCCAGAGGTCATCTGTATAAATTCGCTGTCTAAAAGCTTTGTTTTTTTACCGCAGATCCGGCGGACGCGGATTTCAGACGTCCCTATGTGTAACAACGACATAGTTACTTAAAGGTGTGATGATTGTATACATTGACAATGCACGTGACGGTTGCCAACGTCTACAATCTTTGATGACGCATGTTATTTTTTCTAACTGCGTGTGACGTCGCATGAGTTTTTGTGACATTGTAGACGTACCGCCTTCCACGGTACCCGTGCCCTTCCACGGTAGAAGAAGATGCAATTTGCCTTTGCGTCGCTTGTCCGCTCGACGTGAAATGCCATCAAAATCTTGAGATCCCTGGCGAAATAAAATCCATACCAAGCGCAAACGAACAAAACCAAACAAATTGTGTACTTTGCTTCGTTGTACTTGAACGGAAACGGACAAAACATAGCGAATAGTGCACTTTCGCCGTAGCTTGAATTCGTTTGAATTTTTTGTAAAAAATTTTACACGTGTCAATACGTGTTCTTATTTATTTTTCGAAAATAATTTGTTTTAAAAACGCATCGTCCTTGTATTTTAAAGAAAAATTTGAAGATGATGTTTTTTGGCTTGGCCGTGGGTCGAAGAGCACAAGACGACAACTACATCCTAAATTTGATGATGACGCAAAATGCACTTTTCTTTTTTTTCTATTTTTTTGTACGGTTGAAACATACGTGGTATGGCTCTAAGTTTTAGAGGAAAACGACTAAAAAAAACCCTTACTTTGGCACATGGAGACGCACCCTTAATGCTTGGGTGAGCTATTTCAGTGATTCATTTTTCTGCGGATTCAAGGGAGTCCAGGCTACACGGGGTTGTAGTCGGTCAGAGTTTTTGCGTGCCATGGTGGCACTTAATCATTGCCAAAGTCAAAAGTGCAAATACTATCCTATAGGCTTCATATAAGTTGGACATTCTATGTACCACCCTCCAATTAGAATCTAACAAGTGACGTGACGCGCATCCATATGGGCTTCGATTTTATTAGGCATGGTCGTCGGTCGGTCTACATGTAAAGCCATCCGTCTTATCCACGGTAAAACCTTTCTTTTTCATAAAATAGTACGTATCACGAAGCATGCAAGTTGTAAAGGTTGTGTTTGAGACCGTACTGGTATTTCCTCCATAGCAAAAGTACGAATGTACTTTGTTTAAATTACCGTACAAATTGTACATTTCTCAAGACCAAAGAAGCTCCATTCAAACCAGATACCATAACAAGCAAAAATACCTAAGGGTGACCTTCCATCAGGCGAAAAGTGGGGTTGTTTACTGGAGAAAGTGCCTATCCGTACTAAGCCGTACTGTTTTTTTTTTTTTTTTACAAAAGATTTTTACCATAAATTCGGCAAGATTCTCCAGACTTTTTGGCGAAACTTCCATCGTCCGATTTTGAATTTTCGACGCAAACGCCCCTTCTATCTTGTACCTGGCGAGTCTCCTCCGACTGTCCTCAGAAGGACACTTAGCGCTTACTGGGCGCGTGTATTGGTCCACTTGTAAAAGTCAGAGTCGATCCACTACAAATGTGAAGTCATAAACTTACATGTGGCAAATGGCGTCTACCTTCTGACATCAAAGCCACCATGTTCAACGACAAAATCTTAGTTATAGGACACCTTGTCACGCCTCATTTATAAATGTGCACAATCAAGTACAGTAGAGTACTACTGTAGTTGCCATCTCCATTTTTCCAATAGAATGTGCATTTGTACAAATATTCATTTTGCAACGGTTTTCGTGGCCCTTCGTACAACGACAAATATAAGAATCATTATTCCCGGTTGGCTCAACAAGATCCTTCGTGGTACCAATCGCAATCCAACAAGTAAGCAAATTTTGCCTCGCTGACACGACCTGATGGAAAGGTGTTACACGTGACCGTACGATTACTGGGAACGCCTGATGGAAAGTTACCCTAAGTCCTCTCACATAACGTGACTTATTTCGATCGTGCTTTCCACTTCCTTTCGTGGTAAAAATTTTGTAGCTGTCACACTTTTTGCAACTTTTTCATCCGCAGATTGGCAAATCACAAGTTGTTTTCCAAAACTTTACTTATTTTCTTCTCAATTATTGTTTGAAAATGTACACTGTGAATCGCCGTTGGGGTTCACGTTTTTTTCGCCTCTTGGACCATCTTTTATCCGTACACACTTGTCGGATTGTGAATCTGACGGTTGCGATTGAAAGTCAAGATTTCCAGCTTTCGATTGGCGGTCTCAACCTGAAAATCCAACAAGTGTGTACGGAGAAAAGATGTTTTAAGTGGCAAAAAAAACATTAACGCTAATTGCGATACACGGTGTAGTGTTGCTCATCAACTTGCTTCTCGTGTCCATTGGCTCTTTGGCGACTTGTTCGAAACTATCCACCTGAAATATTCACCAAGATTATGAATAATTATGATTAGTTGATGGAGATAGCACAGCCAGTTCCATTTTGCACACATTATATTTAGTATACATTATATATGTGCACAATAAGACACATAATAAGACATATAATATCATTTATAAACATTGTATTCAACATTTAATAAGTTTTGAAGCATGTCGTGATTGGTTCAATTCTGGTAGAAAAGTGTGACAAGAGTGACGATAGATAGGTTTGCAAAAAAGATTCAAAAGGAGAAGTAGATCTAATATTTATTGAATTCGTTGAGGAAATCTTGTACACATGTTCTAACGCCTTCTTCAACAATCGCACTCCGAGACATGTTTATTTTTTTACTTGTGCATTTTGCTTCTCTTCATCTTACAGCTTGCATTGACAATCAGGTTTATAAACTCCCATTTTTTGTATATAGATTTGGCCTTATCCACAAGACTCACTCACTTCGTTCAGTTATTGATGTTCAAAAAATAGCGGCAATTTGTGTACTTGTACACAAAGCTTTGTTTATCATTCTAAAAAATCAAAAGCTTATGGCAAATATGGCGATCCCTGACTTAATTATTGTGGTGTTGTTGTGTTATTGAATTTTTAGGTTTGGGATCTTGTTAAGCAAGAACTGGTGACCTCCCTCAAGTGGGATGCGGAGATCATTGCCTTTGCAGTTTGTGAAAACACAAATTATATGTAATTTTCTTTGCCCTCTCTTTATTGCAATTAAGTCATTGAATGTAGTCCCGAGGAACACAATTTTCACCTATCATTACATTACAATGGGCAATATATTTTCCTTTTTGTGCTATTCTAGTCTAGAGGCCTTTTATTCATTCACATTCAACTAGGTGGCGTACTAACATTGGATTACGGGAATTCCGGAGATTACAGGAACTAATCCTGATTTGACACGTGTCGACATTTTGGCCATGTCGTACAATGGCCGTACAGAAAGTACACCGGCACCTGTACTTTTTTGTACGATACAGTAATTTGATTGGTGCCGTACGAAGTACGGTATGTGGACAGAACGGATACCGTGCATTTGTTTCGATAGCGAAATGAATACCGCGCGTCGAATTTCAGCGGCTACGATTATAGTCGGTTTTGATTGGACGGCCGCGATAGGCGCCGCGATCACGGAAATGTACTTTTGGCGTTTTACGGTATTTGTCACGTCAGATGGCACGTGGCGTAATAACATTGGATTATGGGAATTCCGGAGATTACAGGAACTAATCCTGATTTGACACGTGTCGACATTTTGGCCATGTCGTACAATGGCAGTACACAAAGTACACCGGCACCTGTACTTTTTTGTACGATACAGTAATTTGATTGGTGCCGTACTTCACTAGATAGAGTTTTAGAGAGGGAATACGACTTAGAAAATTTTGGGTAGGCAGCTGCCTCTCCCAGAGAGCACTCTGTATAAATGGCAAACTTTGGCCTTGTTATTTCACAGGGGTGAATCTATATTGGGATTGTGACTGTCCAGGGGTCAGTCATTTGGGTTTATATTATCTTGGAGTCGACACTATCTAGAGTAGCTTCTTTTGGATCTGCATACTCTGAGGGCCAATGGAGTTCTCGGAGTTTCATCTCCACGGTTTGGTTGTTTGGGAAAGCAAACACGATGCATTGAAGAATAGGCGCACATCGCCACACATACACTTGTCACGTCCGGTCTCTCCCTCTCCCTTTGCCAGATAGGCATGTAAGGTCTATCTTTCGGCTTGTGTAGAGGTCAAAAAGTTAACGCTTCCTTGCTCAATATTATTGCGTTTTTGCTACTAATGTGCATCACTAATAGTTACAATTTATACCAAGATCTACAATTTGTCTGAGAGAGTCCGCGCTTGTATTATGCATTTATTGCAACATTAGAAAGATAAAACAATGCATGTCCGACTACCACATCCGTGAACCAAAAAAACTTTGGAAAGATCTGATGACAATGGCAGAGATGCTGAACTTTCTTACTACGAGAACTTTAAAGAAGTTGCTGTTATTCTACAAGTTCAGCCAAATTGAACATTTCTCCTTTGCATAAGGGAATCACCATTGTCAAACATTGTTGTCAGGATAGAAAAATATGTGGCAGTCGAAAAATATGTTCTCGATTGGAAATCTGTTTCACAAGGACAAAGAAACTGCCAACTTCTTTACATCTAACTTATGCACGGCTACTGAAAAACAAAAAAGACATGAAAAAGAAGGGACTTATTTAGCAACAGCAACAAACAACAAGAGACATTCTATCCTGGAATGGCATTGAAGAGGAACTGCAGAATACTTCTTTGTACAAGTACTACAGTGGCTTAGACGTAAGAATGCGATCTTTATCTCAAAAACAAACTTGTATTTGTACATCCTAAAAAACTAGTATTTGCACGTCTAACAATCTTATAGTTGCACATCTAACAAAGTTGCATCTGCACACATGTGACGAACTTGTATTTGCACATCTAACCCCTCATATTTACACATCCTTGCATATGGATAGTCACTAATCACCATCGTTGACGCTCTGGATCCCTGCAAATACAATATTGGAGTAAAATGAAGATTACTATTAGTAGTTTAGAAGCTTTTCAATTACATGTGATGCTCACACATCAATTAGCGCTACGACAGTCCCTCCACTACGATCACAACTTTCCATACAAGATCTACATTTTAAAATACCACTGAATACAAGAGAACTCCACAAGCATAATACTTACATGTGTTGCAACCGAAGTTTACACTATATGTACTTACAATGTATTATAGACATGAGTCACGCGTTTCCTACGGATTACAACGCAACTACAATAGCTGTAGTTTTCATACTTTTTTGCACTTCAAAACTAAAGATACAGTCCCCAAACCAGAAAAAAATATCAGAAAAGTATACGTGGAAAAAAAAATGAGAAAAGAATATGAGTATCAGAAGAGAAGGAAAAAGACACGTGTCCGAGTACTGAAGAGCTTACTGCTCCATAGTCCTCTGTGCTGGGTCCATACGTGGCGGACCTTCATATGGAAGCCCCTTAGGAGATCTTTCCCTCGATCTTTCCCTCGATCTTTCCCTGTCGGACATTCTTGGAGTCTCCATGAGAGGAGTCCTCTGCTCTCTCGCTGCCACCAATCGCTCTGCTGTGCCTCCTCTCAGAGGCTCCGCTATTCCAAGAGCGTCGGATTCTTGAATTCGGAGGACTCGATCAACATTGAGGAGAGAGGCAACGAACCATAAGATCGCCGCTGATACCGCAAACCAGTCGCTGAGAGCCTACGTAGGAATAAGAAACACAAAGTTGAAACACAGTTGAAATACAGTTGAAAGACAAAGCTAAGCGAAAGTTGAAATATAATTGAAACACAATGTTGAAAACAAAATGGATAAATATTGGAAAAGTATCAAATCCATGGTTAACGCATCAGATCGACGATAGTTGCTGTCCTGCTTCAGTCAACTATGATAATGAAGAGAACGGTGATGTACTTAAATACACGGTGCCGGTTAAGGGCCAGAAAATCATCAAAACGCCGACCAATAATGAAAAATGAAACAAGTGATTATTAATGACCAAAATTATATGCATTTGCAGTGCAGTACATAACATCGATAACAGCATGATTAAATGGCGCACATGATACAAGCGTGTAAAGCATTGCCAATAGAATCCATAGAGGGCTGCTTCATAAGCCCGGGTACATGCAAAAGTCATTACTGTCGAAACTTCTTGACATGGCACATTATTATTGCTGAAACTTTTCTGCACGTTAGAACAGCAATTTTTTTTTCTTACCGCTTAATGTTTTTTCTGACGTTCTTACAACTATTTTTTTTCTCGGGCATTGTCACAAATTTATTAAGCTTTTTACACTTAATAGCTCACCTTAGCAAGATGTATGTCTGGTTTCGGCCAATCCACGAGTCTTACAATTCCACTGACAAGGAATAGGAGAGCTCCGAGTGTCATTGGAATACTGACCGCATGTTGTTCTGCTTGAGATGCTAAATCTAATCGTTCATAAACCTGCCACGTTTTTCAAAGAAAGTTAAGAAAAAACGACGACGAGATTCGTAGACCTGTGACATATTTCAAAGGGATTAGGAAAAACGGCGACAAAATACATATACCTACCACATTTTTCAAAGAAAAATAGAAAAAAGATGAAGCGATCATAGAATAGGTATCGCATGGATCGAGTGGGTCCTTCATTTTAGTTGTATGGAGGTTTATTTTTTAATTGAACGTCTGATTATAGAAGTTTCGAAAGTTCATTTAACATCACTCCTTTGTTAATTTTTTGAAGTGGCTAAATTGTGTATTACATGCTGACATCGGATTGCATAAATTAGTTGGTTATTCATTATTGTTATTAAAAACTGGAATGATTATCCACCTGGAAATTGTTGAGAATAGAGCCAACCAAAAGAAACACAGGTCCAGCCACAAGAAGTTGCCATCCACTTTTTTCCACATCCTTGGGACTATCATGTTTTTTATTGTGAGCCTGTCATGAGAACGTGAAGAAAAAAAAATGAGAAAATTTCAGAAGTCAGAATCGCAAGAGAAAATCCTCCATAGGATATATTAAACCGATATCCCTTTCTAAACTGAACCTTGATCAGGATACAAGAAACTAATTGTAACTGCAGAACGTGACAATTTTTCTTCAGAAACTCCATGTCTACCACGCCATTAACAGATTCAGAACACAGAGGCGTGTGGTCAGTTATACATAATAAAAAAAAAACCAGGAATAATGGCGAAAAAACTCTGTGCACAATAAAAATGTTGAGGTAAAACAACGCAGGAAAAGATATCTCCGTACAATAGAAATGTTGACGAAACATAAGAAAAAACAACAGGGCAAGAAAAGATAATCTGCATAAATAGAAGTTTTAAGGTAAATTAAAAAAACAATAGGGCAGGAAAAGGTATCTGCGTACGATGGAAATAGTGAGGTATCCTGCGAAAGTTAGCAAAAAACCGATTGTTTGCAATACAGGCGCCAACACTTCTACAAGAGCAAGTTGAGGATCTGAGGTCAAAAGTGGGAGCCGAAAGTCAAAGCCTCCAAGCTGTGCCAAAAGATCATGCAAATTAATCACTGCGAGAACGAATGTCGAAATCATCAACAGCCATGGCACAGCTCTCGCATGTCTGTCAATCACACGACAAAGTGATGTTGTCAGTGTTATGTTTTTCACACACAAACAAAAATGTAAACCACATCTCCAGGTTTTTTTATCGTGTTTTTTTATCGTGTTTTTCAAAACTACACCGTCTATCGCTATTAGTGTTCTCCAAGTGCACATGTCCGATTTACGATTGAAGGTCGCCAATTGGAAGGTGGGAATCTTAGCTTTCAATCGCAAGCGTCGGATTAGCAATCCAGCAGGCATACATGGAGAAGGATGATTAAAGTGGAAATGAAAACATTAAACGGTAATAGCGAATACACGATCTTCTGTCATGTTTTACAAGCATATACATTAAAGTAGAAAGTCACAAGCGACACCATTTGAACGATATACAGCTCCATATCCAGACAACGCAGCAGCTTTTGTGCAAGGAAAAATCAAGGTTAAGGCAATCTGAAGCAAGGTCTCCTATGAAGAACATAAAAAATATAAAGAAACACATAAAAATGTTAATTCCGGCATTTTAATTCAAAAACCACTAAACAAGACTTTTAAAGGGAAAAACGAGCCAATAAAACAGATTGTTAACTTTGAAGACTCTTCAAAACTTGCTAGCTTGGACACTAAAAGCAATCTCACCAAAAATAATCACGCTAAATATAATTACACTAGAACAACAACTCACTCTGAATTCAATTCAAAGGCCAGGGCTGAAACCAGTAAAGTTGTCGCCAAAACATAGAAAAGAGAGTTAAGAAGCTCAGCAGCATCATCGAACGGCTGAGGATAACCATAGCGACGTGACACCCTCACTGATGTCAGCTTCACCATTGTAGCTTTCTAGTTGCAATCAACTATATTTGCAGATAATATTTGCAGTCTACCTCTTTGTCTCTTTCTGTCTATCAAAGGTGCAATCACTTTTTCATTATATGCCTGGCCTTACAATTCTGCTTACTCGTTTTCCCTTCCTTTCTTTCTATGCTAATATGCTCAGCAATATGCTACAGAAAACAAACAAAAAAAAGGGAAATCAAATGTTATTTAGACTCAGAAACACCGAAAACTGCAGCAATGTCAACATAAGAGGCTTTAGAAAGCATCTCACTTTCCTAACGAAAGAGAAAAACATGTAAAAAAAAGAGACGTAAATACTGCTAACTGGTTAAGCCCTAACCCCACGCCTGTATGTATGCATAAGCTGAATGCATGAACTGGATGTATGTTGCTGCGACATCTATTTCTACTTTTCTAGTATCTTCCGACGGAGCTGCAACCTGCAGCTTTGCATGCTTTTTTCTTGCAAGCAAGTTTCCAGCCACATCATTTGCTAGGCCGGTAGAAAAAAAGATTGCAATTGGCTATAAATTCCAGTTGTAAGAACATAATAAGGGCAGAATAACATTTTCCTTCGTCCCAACACTGGAAGACGAACTCGACTTTGTCCACGTGGCAGCCGGAGACAAGTGGACGCCAGAAATTTGAACGTCGAGAAAACAAAAAAAAAAAAAAAAAAATGTTGTGTTTCTTGCTCCTGCCTCGGACCGATCGCCTCTCTTGATTCTTAAACATTTGTGACGTTACATTACAAAAAAGCCGATTGACCGGTAACCGATATTAGTGTGGTATACAATATTAATAGAGTTCTTGACGGTCTTTCCATTGTCGCTTGTAACCAAATCGTTTCGGTTTAAATACAAAATCTAACTGTCAAACACTCCTGTTTTCCAAGATATTGTTTCAAAAAAATAATCCTCACTATACTCGTGTGGCTCACTGCAGATTTAACACGGTTTTGGAATTTGAACTTTCCGTATAAAAGCTCACTTTTGAAAACAATCTTAGCAAACATATTTCTTTCAATATTTCGAGCTCCTTCCGCAGAAATTTTCGACCAATAGGAAGGAACAATTCAACTGCATGTCAGAGTAATTTCATTTTTTTTGGCGCAGAATTTGACTTGTAAACTGACGGACAAAAGAAATTCAAAAAATTACAATGAAGCATTTAATTGTGAAGCATTTATTATGGAGCATATTTAGTGTGGATATTTGGTCTGACCATTAATTTCTGGACATTCCATTAGCACTGTTTTTTCCTTTATAATCAGGATTTCTGGTAGTAATGAATTTTTACATTTAAAAATTTGTGCACATTTAAAACCTTCGGAAACACTAAATAGACATCAGCCTTTTCAGTATTTGATGCCGCCCTTCTATGTGCTAAAACTAGACTTAATTCTTTTCGGGACAAAATTGAAATATGGCCCAAGTAATATAGAGTGCTTTAATTTCCAAATTACACATATTTACACAAATTCATGTGCGTGAAGATCAGTGGAATTTTACTAAAAAAGCTTGATTTTTTAACCTACCACAACTAAAATATTAAAAACATATTACAATGGTGGTAAAATAAAATCAATCTTTCATCGTTACACTCGGTCATCATACTTTTTTTTAAAAACAAAATCCACCCTTTGTAAAAAATACCAAAACCTTTACATTCCTACCTCTTCCCTTTCTCAAATTCTCCCATACAACCTGCATTTTTCCTCTCCTACTCTCTCATAAAAAAACAAAGTTCGAAGTCTAACCTACACTACTTTCAGTTCCGTTGTCCGTAAGGTCCGTCTTATGGCCCTTAAGATCTATTCCTTCCATTTCCTCTACACTATTATCGTAAATAAACAAACTCAGCGTTTCGATCTTTCCTACCTTTTTGGATCTACGATACATTCCTTTTTGTTTCCTCTCCTATAATCATAAATAGATAAACTCCTCGCTTCGATCTTTACTATTCTCCATCCCAAACTCAGAACGAATGGGCCAATCTTGAGGCTCTTTTGGCCAAAAATAAGGAGAAGCTCGAGAAGCCGTTAACAACGGCCACATTTCGGCTCGTAGTGCAAAGAATTCTTCTAAACTAAGGGCAGTTCCAAAGTGAGGAAGAGGAGCGTTATGAATCGGTTTTGTACGTCGGGCCGAGTTTACTGCGCTCCTTACATCATCTGATGTGATGTTGTAACCCATGAAGTCCGCGAGAGCTGATGCAGCAACCTGCACGAAGAAATTTAAATGATGAAGTACATACGAGAGTACATATGGAGACCGGACCTCCTCCCTCTCTCTCTCCCTCTCCCTCTCCTTGGCCATGCCTCTTAGACTGCCCCTGCCTTCCCCTGCCCCTCCCCTTCCGCCTCCCTCCATCCCCTCCTCCCTCTCTCTCTCCCTCTCCCCCTTCACTTCTGATCCTTCCTTTCAATCATTTAGTGTCCTTTACTTTTTTTCTTTCCTTCCTTCATTTCCTTTCTTTGTTCCTTTCTTTCTTTCAATCCTCTCTTCTTCTTCCTTTCTTCATTTAGCTTTTGATCGTCCTTACCTCGGGTTCCTCCACCACCCAATCAAAATCGAGCACGATGTAGCGTCCACATGGCAGCATACGAATGCTCGCATCCAAATACACCATGCTGTCCTCCACAATACGAACCTAAACGAGACAGCAATAAAGAGAGAGAAAGAGAGAGAGAGAGAGAACGAGAGAGGGTGGAGAGAGGGAGAGGAAGAAGGAGAGGGAGAGGGAGAAGGAGAGGGAGAGGGAGAAAAACATTGTGAGGCCCAAGAAACATCACAAACCAAGAAAACCTAAACAAACCTGATACAATGCTCATTTGTGCAGTTTATAAAGTTGTTTACCAACAGGCAACCGGCAACAATCCACGCTATTTCAGATGAAAAATTCCAATGTCCAATGTTTAATGTTCAATGAAAATGTCCAGTGTTCAATATCCAAATGACAACGTCCAATGTCCAATAACAATGCTCAATGTCAAATGTCCAATGACAATGTCAAATGTCCATTGTCTAAGGAAGATGTCCGATGTCCAACAACGTCCAATGTCCAATGACAAGGTCCAATGACAAGGTCCAATGAAAAGGTCCAATGTTCACTGTCCAATGACCATGTCCAATGTCCGATGACAATATCCAATGTCCAATGTCTAATGAAAAATGTCCGCTGTCCAATGTCTAATGAAAAATGTCCGATGTCCAATGACAACATCCGATGTCTATGACAATGTCCAATGTCCAATGATAATGTCAAACATCCAATGACAATGTCTGATGTCCAATGACAATGTCCAATCTCAGATGTCCAATAACTATGTCCAATGTTGAATGTCCAATATCCAGCGTCTAATCTCCAATGACAAAGTCCAATGTCAACGACAAGGTCCAATGTCCAATGATAATGCTTAATGTCCAATATCCAACGTCCATGCCTCCGATACAGTATCCACAACACTACGTCGTGCTTAACCTAATTCAAACTGAGTGCCAAAAAATAAATAGTGTGGACTACACCTTATTACAAAATATCTGCGGACACTCATGGGCCCAAACAGATGCGTGCTGGAGATTAGTCTATATTACACTAACTAACTATCGGAGTCAAGTTCTTGGCGCTTACAAAGAACGCAATAACCCGTAAAGAAAATGTGTTTGGATTATGAATATGGGGCCTCTTCTTGCACACACGAGATGGGTGGACATCCTAGTCTCCAGTGATGCAAGCTCATCCACAGTAGTGGTAGTGAGTGGTGCAAAATATTTCCACCTGTGGCTCAATGTTTTGGTTTCTTTATACGCCAAATTAATGAGATAAAATGACGAGTAAAAATGGGGTGACTCCTACTTTTCCTGATTGCGACTATGTTCATCACATCACGTGTATCAAAGTTTCATATCGCAGCGATTGCAAACCTGATACCACCGATTAAAATTTCTGATATATCGACCAAGTTAGTCCAATCACCGAGTTATCGTCGAAAACTATTTTATTGGTAAAGTCTATGGTCACCAAATCACATGTATAGAGTTCAAGGCTATTATATACACAGTGTGCCGGGGAATGGTAGAAAGCTCCACAGAAATGAAGCTTTATGAGACATTTCTCGTGTGCAAAGCCGGATTTTCAGTTCTTTCTGAGAGCCATGCAATTGAACTTTCAAAGACACATATAAGCTTTGAAACTCCCAGAAAGGAAACAACAATTAATGTTCCCATTGCAATAATGCATGTAGCGTATGGTGTAGCTTTTGGGCTTCAGTTTGAATTGATATGAACTATAAATGTGCAAATGTTTGTGCTGTTGTTATGACGTCTCTCAACGATCCCGACTTACATATGATACTTAGAAATTCTCGGCTAAACTATTGCATAGTCTGTTTACTTTGAGCTACAACTATACTCTTGAAATCACGAGTTCTTAACTAGCAATTGAAGGGCTTAGAGAGTTTTACCTGCAATCCAACATCTTGTCCATGATAGCCCATTCTTGCTGCTGATTTGACCGAGTTTGCAAGGTCTCTCAAAAGGACCACCACTTTGAGGTGGAAGAGATGGCCATCAAGCAGCAGCATGCTCACAAGGTCGGGCCGGGCAAGAGGAGTGCGAACACGGCCGAGAGGGAAGGAGTCACGAGCACGGACATAGGGACCTGGCAGGCAGAGAAAGAGAGAGATTCAGAGAGAGAGAGAGAGAGTGAGGGAGAGGTAGAGCGGGAGAGAGGGAGAGGGGAGGGAGAGAGGGAGAGAAGGAGAGAGGGAAAGAGGGAGAGAGGGAGAGAGCGAGACAGAGAGACAGGGAGAGAGGGAAAGAGGAAGAGAGAGGAAAAGAGGGAGAGATTGGGAGAGGCAGAAGTAGAGAGGGGAGGAGAGGGAGAGGAGTGAATTTGATGAACAAAAGTGTTTATAGAGATTGCATTGGGGAGGAGTTTCTGGAGCCGAACTTGACAAAAAAAAAAGATTTTTAAATTCCCTTTAGAAATATCCCTTTAGAAACATCCCCTTATCAATATCCATTTAGAAATATCCCGTTAGAAATATCCCTTTAAAAACTTCCCTTTAGAAATTAGTCTTTGTGAGTTCCTCTCACCTGGCGGTGGAGTGGGAGGACTTGGCGAGGGAAGTACACATTTCCCATTTCTAACAACATAGCCGGTGTTACAATAACAATAGGCTTCGCAATCCTGATTCACACATTTGGAGTTGTTGGGACAGAAGACAGACTTGCACGGATTGCAAGGTGGGGGAGGTGCCTTTGGCGCTGGAGAGAGAGAGGGGAAGAGAGAGTAGAGAAAGGGAGGGAGGGAGAGAGAGAGCGAGAGAGAGAGGGAGAGGGAGAGGGAGAGGAAGAGTGGCGGAAAGAGAGAGAGGGAGTCCATGAACAAATTTTCAGTATTTTACAAGAAAATCCCTTTGGGCAATCAATTTCATTATCCTGCCACTCAAATCCAAAAAAGATAAAACCGAAAAACCCGAAACCCAAAACTAACAAACCAGAATATGATAATCCAAAGACCAACACTGAGAAACCAACTAAAATGTGTATTTTGTTTTTTTTCCATAAAATCAAAAAACAACGTTCTATTCTTTTGTATGATACATATATACATATATGTGCATATATACATATATATATGTACATATATTTATTACATATGTATATTGCTTTTCAGATTGTAGGATATCTTAGGGTCCCAAGCATAGGCCATTTTCAAAAATGAGGGGGCCGTGGTTACGAGAAATACAAGTTTTTTTTTATTCTCATGTTCCATGGCTGGCAAAACTATAAATATCTCTGCGTGTTCTTTTCGCCATAGAATCCTATAATATCTGTGCTTACCAATCTGAACATTTTTTCCTCTTTTACAATTATGCCTCTCGCAATATTATCGTTTATCAAATCTGGTGGAGACGAGGTACAATGGGGAAATTTTTGGGCTCAGTTGGAGAACAATTTGGTTCCATTTAGAGTACAATAGTACAATAGGTGTATTAGCTTCTCACCTGGTGGCGGCCTTGGAGGTCTTGGAGGGGGGCTTGGAGGACTGGAAGGTGGTAATGCACATTTTTTATTGACAACGATATAACCATCGTTACAATAACACAAACCGACACAATTTTCATTGTAGCATTTGGAATTGTTGGGACACTTTTTGGAAGCACATGGATCGCATGGTGGTGGTGGTGCTATTGCTCCTGTTCAAAAACGGACAATCGAAGAGCAAAAACGGAACGGAACCGAATGATTAGCATAGAAAGCAAATACATGCTGTGAATATGCATTCATCCTGTTTGACTTAGAATTGTCGTTTGAATATTCTCCAATATGTCAACGACATTGTGTATATTACATACAATGTTTAACATCAATGACACCACCTCTCCCTTTATTAATCACATTGCCTTCAGATCCATGTTATGGTGGCTAAGTTTGTTGGTAAATTTGAATGGGCACAAACACACCTTCAATTTTATGCCACTTTACACTACTGACGGTGATTAAGTTTAATATAGAGTCAAAACCAAGACAAAGAGCCCAACAAAGTCCTGTTGTTCTCACATCCAATTTTACAATTCAGAGTTGAAACGGACACAAAGAACTCCTCAATTTCATAATGTTTCCAACATCCACACCAATGGCGATGATGAAGTTTACAACATTGAGTTGAAATCAGCACAAGAAACCCATCAAGTTCACAATTTTCCAATACACACCAGAAATGATAATTAAATTCACAATATCAGACATGAACCTGTCAAGTTGACATTGTTTCCTAATCCACACGAATATTTGTTAATAAAGACTATTGCTTTCTTACCTCCTGATGGTGGAAGACGATTCAGAGGACTTGGAGGAGGATTCGGAGGCCTCCTTAAAACTGGAGAACTTGGGGGAAATTTGGAAGGAGGATTCAAAGAACTTGGAGGTCTCGGAGCATTCGGAGAAGCTGGAGGTGTTGTTGGAGAAGTCAAAGATTTTGGAGGCGGATTCTGTACCTTCGGAGGACTTGGAAAAGTCGTTCGTTGTGGAGGAGGACTTGGAGGTTTGAACATAGGTGGACTCAACTTTGGTGGATTTGGCGCTAGAATCGGTACACATTGTCCGTTGCTGACCATGTAACCGTTGTTACAATAACATATGGGATCGCAACTTTTGTTGTAACATTTGGAGTTTGTAGGACACATGATGTATTGACATGGATTGCAAGATTCTGGTGGTGCCGATGTTGCTGTACGGAAGTACAAAAAAAACAAAAGTCAAAAGTATAAAATAAGGGAAAACAAATAGGGATGAGAGTGCAATCGGAACGGGAGCCTTAGCTGGCTTACAAATTAAATAAAAAAGACAATAGTTAAGAAAAAGCACAGTCAGGAAGCACACATGCAGGTATCATTCTTATCGAAGAAACCGTTAGTTTTGGAGGAAAATGGTTTTGGAGTGGAAAACATACCATACATGATTTGGGTACAACTATTGCTAGCCATCTTATAAATTTATTTACCACACAGTTAATCCTTTCATATGAAAACGTGTTGCATATGATTTTATTTTTCAATTTACATACAGCCTAAACCCCAGTATGGCTTTTGGACCATAGGCTGGGGACAAATTTGGATACAAGGATTGGCAACTATTATTATGTTCTACAATAATTATGAGCCACATCTTGTTGATAACTTTTTTTAGTGAATTGGTCAAGGTACAAAACATCACTTAATCGGATAACTCACTTATAGTCCAACAACATTGTACGGACATTGGTCTGGATTAAACATCGAACATCTCTTTAAAACGAAGTATTTTTATGCTTGCGATAAATGCTATTACTCGTTGACACGATTCTAAAGGTAATGCGGAAGCCCCGTAGTCTTTGTAAAATTTAGCAATTTGATTCAACAGTCGTTAACATCCAAGTGGAAACACAAGTTTTTTTTTGACATCATTGGTGAAGACCTATTTAAACAATCTCCTCCAAAATTGAAGGGATTTTACGTTGTTAAAGGAAGATTTTTTTATTGGTCCTAAGTGGCCAAATGTCTCCTATTAAAAAAGATATCCCCTGTCAGTTAGGGTTTGCCAATGTGGGCTTACAATGGTGGACGCACCTATAAACTTATGAAAAAAAAAAATAATCACACATTGTATTCACAGCAATAAATCCATGTCTTCCATGTCTTCCTCAGAAAGTACTACGGAGATGTGTTTAGAATGGCAAACCAGAAAAAGACCAGATAAAAATACCAAACCGATGTCAAAAACGGAGATATAAACACCGAACCCACTTACTATAGCAATTCATTCTTATTTTTTTGAAGAAGTTATCGGGTTTATTTAGTTTTCTTTATTTAGAAAAACTGCTAGTCTCTTGAATTTCAACGTTCAAAATACAATTTTATGATTTTTGATCCATTCCCCGTTCGGTTAAACCGATGCCAAAAAACGTAAAAAAAAAAACTCACCAGGGCCACATTCCACAGAGAGAATCGCTTTCTCGGATCCGTTAAAAGACCTGCGAAATTCCCCAAACTCAAGGACCAAAAGTCAAACCCTAACCCTAATTCCTGACACAACCTAGCCTCCTCCTCCTCATTCTCCTCCTGACCCTAAACCTAATTCCTGAAACAAAAACCTCAAATTATTTCACCTCGACAATTCCATCCTATCCAATTCCCGCTGCGCACTCACCCATACCAAACATCCGCATAATCATATCTCGTCGGATCTGTCACTCCACCAGGAATCTCCCAATACGTGCCATTTCCCGCACATCCCGATTTGTATCGGTATGTAATACGGCCGCAAATCGCGTGGCTTGGATTCCCATCGCGTGCGTTCCACTGAATCCGAATCGAGCCGATACTCCCGCGGAAAGGAGTCGGGAGGTCGTAGCATCCTCTGGGCGGCGTTGGCGCGTAGTAAGTGGCGTAGCTCCCGGAATAATCTCGGCCCGTCCAAAATGTTAGCCACGTGCCGATCGTAAGGCTGCTAGTCGCGCTCGTTTTTCGGTTCGCCGGACCTACGAAACGGCGGCGCGAAATGAAACAAAAAATTAGGGTTCAGAAACGGGAGCGGCTACGGTACGGTACGGTAAGGCGGTATTTCAGTACGAACATGTTGTAATTCGTCTCGCAGTCGTACATCTAACTTTTACGGATGCCTAACAAAAAACGCTTAACTTTTATGTCCCGACAGCGAAACAGGTTGTACTCTGTTCGCAGTGGGATTCCGCCCTCGGGGAACTGAGTCCACAGTAAATACTAAATAGAATTGCTGCTCGACTGGAGAGCAGCTACGGAACGGCGACCTGGCATGGAAAGTGAGTTAGGGTTTGAATGCAAGGGGAAGATGGAGTTTGGACATAGAAGTGATGTGTAGTTCTGTACCTGCTTGTCCGGATTTTTGTACGGACGGCACTGGAAGTGGCGCAGTTGGAAGATGAGCGACTGCTCCGGCAGGAATATCGGAAGGAGGGGTAAAGGTTCCTTTAGGAGAGGGAGGAGAGCCTCCCTCTGCCGCTGCACTTAACGAAAATATGGAGAAGAGAAGGATACATGCAGCGTACAGGAGAGCGATAATGTGAGGGAAGGACTTAAGCCGTGAGGCCATGGCTGCATATAGAATAGGTGATTTACTTATTTTAGTTTACGGTATCAGAAGAGGACGAACTGGCGAAAAATCTAAAGGTGGCAGTCGCTTTTGTAGGCAAAAAGAACATCCGCGGGCTGTAGAGGATCTGTACGGAATTGGCTCGACGGAGCCAGATAAAATTCGTGGTATAATAAGACAAAATGTAACAGATGTCGTTTCAAAGAAATCAGCGTGTACAGGTGTAGGTCAACGAAAGGCCAAGTGGCTTTCATCTCTTTTTCTCGCTTTTCTCCGTTTGTCCTGATGCGATAGATTTGTCAACATGCCACATAGAAAAGTAACGTTTCACGTGCGTCATCCATTTGATGCCTATCTGTCATGTGTCCGTACATGAATTGACGAGCAATTGAAAACTTAACCCAAACTGACCAAACCCACGGAGAAGACGTCACGGTTTCCATCAAACCTATTGGTCCTGCATTCCATTTCGTTGCAATCGGCCAATTGCAGGGGAAAGTCCAGAATCCCATTTAGAAATGTTTGACGGCGACGGAAGGGAAAAAGGCCTTTCGCGGTACCGTACAAGACGGACGACGTGCCCGCCCGCGGCCCTGCGTTTCATTTAGTGACGTCATCGAATCTAAAGATGTAACCGACGTGAAAGAAGTTTTGACAGTAACGGCGAAAAACGATCACGTGCAACCTCTACGCCTACGGCTATGTGCCCATGCAACTTGGACATTTTGCCAAACCCGGGTACAAGACAAAATGATGCAAAAAAGGAATTAAGACCGAAACCTTGAAGAACCTTATCTTCCATATCCGGTATAATCTGCCACCGTTAGACAGATATCTCCGAAATGTTTACTATGGCTTCGAGATTATGGAACACCTCTTCCATCTAAGTCACCACGAGTCTTTAATCCAACGATTGTAAAGCTTTTTTATGGAGCCTAATTAGAATAGACTACTTCCTCCCCAACTCTTTTTTCTTATTCAACTTCAAACAAGTGCACGAGAGGTTGGAAATTCAAGTATGGCTTACATCTCATGGACACACGCATTTATTGTTCAATTAAAACACAACACTATTTGCCCACTGATAATGAAATAGGCAAAGGTTAAACCATTGTTATTGCTTAACAGATCCCTTTAAAAACAAGGGTCGTTGTGTCTTCTTCTTAAACATCATCAGTATGGAAGTTTCACTAAGTAGACATTAATACCAACTATTCACACTTACAAGTCCAACCACCTAAATAAAAACCATGTACAAGGTCATCCTCCATACATCTACGATTTGCCATGCGAAATTGACCCGTAATCCCTCATGTTGAGAGTAAATAAACTATTAGTACTTGCATACCAGAAATAAAGTATTAAAAAGCATAAATGTCAAACCCATTTGTAATGAGAACTTTCAAACACTATATCTCGCACGACACTACTCCAACTGCTTAACCTGATGGTTATCATGACTAATTTAAGGACCCTCAGTCAAACATCTTCTTTTTCTCAAAAGCGCCAACGTAACTTAGTGCAGTGGTTTTCAAAATCTCCCCTTATTAAGCGGTTCCCAACTTAATATTCCGTATCGTTCATATTGCCCAAAACCTCCTCAAATCCTTCAATTTCGTACTTCACAACGACTTTTGGTATTTCATCGACTAGTTCATTCCCCCAGATGCAAACATCATGCCTAGCCTGTTGACGTACGAAAAGTGTACCGCTCGATACCCGGAATTGTGGTAATATCAACACCAAAACCTATATAAAATTGGAACCACCAGCGTAACATCTGAGCTGGTGGTACAGTGGTTAGTACATTCACAGCTAAAGTGAAAGGTCCCACGTTCAAATCCTGGCCGGCTCATCAATCTCTTTATTGGGATCGTTCATTCTATCCCCCGATTCTACGAATCTTAACATGGTATGAGAGGCAGGGGGACTAGGTTTACATGGACAATTATGACCGGCTACCTCTCGAGGGGGGGTGTTGACTTACAAAAAGTGTACCGCTCGATACCCAGAATTGTGGTAATATCCACACTAAAACCTATATAAAATTGGACCCACCAACGTAACATCTGAGCTGGTGGTACAGTGGTTAGTACATTCACACCTAAAGTGAAAGGTCCCAGGTATCCTGGCCGGCTCATCAATCTCTTTATTGGGATCGTTCATTAAATCCCCCGATTCTAGGAATCTTAACACAGCCTCCACACACTATACACACACCAAAACGTTTAGAGTCCTTTTAAAAGACACACACGGTTGCTTTCGTAAGCACTCTACTAATTTTGACACCTTTTCATTAGAAAAAAAAGCTTCATCATTTAATCTCTTAAGATGGGAAGAAACCACATTGATCGATTTTTAGGTTGTATGTGATAGGATTTACAATTGTTGAATCTACCTTGACGTAATGTTGGTTCGTAGTTAGTGTGGTTTAGATTTGGTCGCGCGTCTGTTTGATTTTGAACTCCGTTCGTCACTTCGCATATTTTGGTTTTGTTTCGTTTAGTTTGATTTGGTATTTCGTGCGTATACGTTTCACGAGTACAAGATTAGATTCAATTTGATTTATTTTGTTTCGTTTAAGTTCTAGTACCGTACGTCGAGAAGTTTCGTTTCGCGCGACGTACATCTAGTTGTTTCGTTTCGCGTAAAATAAGTTTGTCGTACAAAACTTTGTCAGTTTCGTTTCTAGTAGTTTCATTTTGCGTTGTACCATATTTGCGTCTAAGTACATTGTGACGCTTCTAGAAATAGTGTTCTAGATTATTTCCGTGGCTAAGTTAAAAAGCCATCGTGTGAGTGTGGTATAATTAATTAGAAAGAAAATTATAAAGAGATAATTACGAATCAATCGAGAGTCAATTAAGGAAGAATGTTAGTATAATGTTTGAGTAAAGGATTGAGTTAATATGAGTTTATTTTATTGAGTATTCAGTTTGCCTCTATCTTGGATTATGAGTTTTCAATATGTTATAATGTTTGATTTGATTTTAATTTTGCTTCTGCATTGAGACATTTATGTAATTGTGAGCGCATTCCGATTGACTCTTATTACTATCAATATCATTATCATCAACGCCCTCCAGGATGATAACATCCGTCTAGGCTACCTATACCACTCTCATAATCACTTTGCCTTTCGAAATGTCTAAGGTATATATTTTTTGTCTCATCGTGTAGAAAAAGTCCCTCACCATGAAGTGACTTTGCGGAGGTACACAATATAGGTTTCTCCTTTTAGAGTACCACAATGTATCCCAATGTTGAGGTGCCTACAAACTCCATATAATTTGTGATATATATTTCTCAAAATCTTAGCCTTTTCAAGCTTGAGTTTCTCCAATATAACTTGTTCATTTATATATAATATCACTATGGTGTCGGCTTGGTTTGCCTTAAGAAGTGTGGGGTTTCATTCTATGGCAATAAAATATGGGTTATTTGCAAAAAAAGATGCTTCGACAATATTTGTAACCCATGGCAATTTAATGGAAACAAATATCCCATTACCTTACATCTTCTCCAAGGTCATGTTTTTTAACTACCCACTTTACTCTATTAAGACATCATTCCGCCAAGAAATTTCCTTGAGGGTGGACTTGGCTTGTGAGTCAATGGTAAATCAAACATTGTTCCATTAAACACACAAGTATTGGCAAATTTATATTGAAATTGTGAAATAACCTTTGTCAGGCTCCAAACTCCACCGAAAATCTCACGAGAAAAGTCGCAACCACTATGTGCGAATCAACATCCACCAAAAAACTCACAAAGAGCCACAACCACTAACTGAAACTCTTTCAAAAGATCACACCTAACTCAGTCAACTATCGATAATGACATAGTGATTGCCCTCTGACTAGTGGAGCGGGGTCAAATCAATTGTAAGTACCATCTATAAGACATTGTACTAGTGGAAAGTGAGTGTCGGGGCACATCGTGCAACTTATCAAACCACAACTCCACTTTATCACATGCCGAACAGGTCTCTACTATCCAATTTAGATCAATCCCCATCAACAAAACAATAAGGGGTAACCAAAGTGGCGATCGTTTTTTGCTTAGAGTGACTCACTAATTATTAAACATGACTAGAAGACCATCTTTTTTTAATGGCCTTCGTACCGCTCGTTTTTCTCTTTTTGGGGAAATCCTCGACAAAATACGCCTATTTTGTTTCTAAGTGGTTATTTGTTGTTTAATCTTGACTATACCACTCTAATAAAGTTGTTTGTTACTTCCTTTATTTTAAAAGCATTAATAACTTCCAAATCTTCTCGTATATCCGTATTGCCAGCCCTTGTTATTGTTTCTCCTTATATTGCAAAGTTCAAGTCTTACATTTTAAATAAGGTATTCTAAATATTTGACATTGCATTGGCGAGCTAAACCATTACGTTAAGGGTTCTACGATGTGTAAGGGTTATACGATGTGTATCGTACAGGGCCCCCAAAACATCCACAGTTGAATGGTTTGGGTTGACAGGTTTGGGTTTCGGTTAAGACTATCACATTCTGATGGAATTACTAAGCATTATGAACAATGTAAACGATACTTGTTTAAGATATATAACCACAAGTTGAATTTCCTTGCGAGCTTGTCAATTTTTATGGTTTATTTCAACTTCTAATAGTTAGCGAATAGCGTGAACCGAAATTTACTAATGTAAGCCAGAAAATGTCAAATTTAAAAACAATAAGCGCAAAAATGACGAATTTATAATCAATCCTCGTAGTGCTCACAAATCCCAAATAAAAATTTGTATGATGAGATCTGAACACCAGGTAAATTTTGTTCACTTCCGTACAATTGAGATGGAACAACCCTAAAAAAACATTTTTATGCTAAATCATAAGATTTTACAAACAATCGTGTGAACTCATTTATTTAGTTTATAACATTGTTTGTCAACCCTTTACAACTGAATGTGTTCGCACACTTTTTTTTTCAATAGTGGATTTTTTTTCCCATCCTATTCATCACAATAAAAACGTTGGTTTGACAGAATCAAACTATTTTCCAATTTTGCCTTGTCATTTTACAAAAAATAACACATTTCTTAATTAATTTTCCTTCCACAATTTTGAAATGGTAATTTTTTTTTAGTCTACTGGTTAACTATACATGTTTGTTTTTTCGAATTAAATGTAAAAAAGAAATGGTTTAACCAACTTTATCCAATTGTGTGAATTATGTTATTTTTATGACGTTAGCTCTGTGGTTTTGAAATCTAATATTGTTTTTTTTTTCACCTATAGAAGGTTTCATCCTCGCCTTAACGATTTTCTTTAGCTTCAGTTTAAAAATATATAAAATAATTAACGCATTTATAACTATAATTAAACCTACAAATTTAGATTGGACCGTCATAAAAATATAATCATCTCCATATAGTTTTGAAAAAAAAACTATGATGTAACATTTTATTGTAATTAAATACTCATTAATTTATATAATTTCCATTCTAAAAGGTATAATTGAGAACGATCCATAATATATTTTTTCCCACGATTTCGACAGTATCGAACCAATTAAAGTTCATATATTTTTAGAGTTTACTATCTATAGCGATATAACTAACACACCGTTATACAAAATGGGTTTTTAAATAAATGAAAATCAAATATCAACAGAAATATCAAACAAAATGCTTCGTTTTAAAAAATAAATATGTAGTTTTATATCTTATTTGGAATCATGCCTTAAAAAGTGATAACTTATTCTTCAAATTTGGCTAATTGTAAGAAAAAGGTACTTACATGAGTTTTATTTTTTATTTCAATGTAAAAAATAAAGTCATGGCTTATAAATGTTATTGTTTTTGGTTTACTTTCTACAAAATAATAAACAAACCATTTATTTAAAATCATGATGACAATGAAATTTTAAGTAAAATTGCCTCCCTTTGAATAACCACCTATTGCATGTTACGACAAAACCTTATAAGTAACATAAAATGGTGGATTGCAAACGTTAGAAACAAAAGGGAAATATTTTTTTCAAAATGTGATGGAAAAAAACATTAAGGTACAAAAGGGTTCAAGAAAGAAAAAAACCACTAACGTAGAACAAAACGATTACAGTAACGCGTTTATATGTTCTTTTGTTCCCGTTTGCGGTTCTCTAATTAAATGGGTTAACGTAGAATTTTTCCGCACGACTTTTATGTACATGTAGACGGTATAATTTATTTACCTTAACATTTGGCCAACTGCATTGGTTGTTACTTTCTTGTAATGGTCGACGTCCATAGCCTTTGCGAAAATCCAACCCGTTGATGAGAATTTTACGACGTGAAAGGTACACTGTGATTGATATCATTGTAAATATATTATTGGAATTACTATCGAAATAACATTATTGACTTTGTTAACGTTTCAATGGCATAACGCTAACAAAAACTAACGCTAAATTATACATTCAACACTAATTTGTATACATATTTCCACATATATTTTGTATACGTGTCAACATAATCGACGTTAAATTCACGTGTTTTTCCTTTGTCTTCATTAATAGGAATGAAATTTGAGTGTGCTTTCTACTGTTAACAACAGTCACCTTCTTGTCTATAAGCCATTATTTGATGTTCTTTTTGTGCGAAATAAATAGAATTTTACTACGAAATGATAATATTTTGTTTGATTGTTACCTAATTAAATGTACTTGATAATAATTAAACCGTACTTATACTAACAAAAAAGAAAAATTATAGAAATAAAAGTTTATGTTAGATAGTCAAAATTTTGGGGCTCCAATTTCTTAACACTAATAGCGATTATGGTGTAGTCAACAAATTGACTGTCAAATCTTGACACAGTTGAAGCATAGTTAAAAAATAGGTGAAAGTAGGCTCATACAATATGCATATTGTACGCAAAACATACTATATGACCTTACGACCCATATTGTATTGGTCGCAAAATGAAAAAAAATAGTAACAGGGTTGAGTTGCACATCGATCGAAAGAGAATTAAACGTCATGTCTAAATTTTGAAAAACATTAGGACAAAACATTATTTTTCTGTGAGTTTTGAGGTATTTTTTATTTAAACCGTCAGATTTGGACGATCAAACGGTCGCTGATCAAAGTAGCGATTTAAGAAGATCACATGAAAAGCCCATAACACAACTTAAGATAAAAGGGCCTACAAAAGGTCACAATAGAAAACGCCTACTTTTTAACTATGAACTGAAGCGAATCAGTGTTGTTCAAATCGTGCCATTTTTTCAAATTTTTCGATTGAAACGTATAATTCGTGACTATTTTGAAAATAGCAAAAAAAATCTAGTGTAAACTAAAACTGGCAATTTACGGGAATAGTACAATAATTCCCGTAATAAGTACGGTTTTTTACGAAAATGTACGGAATTCAAGGAAAAGATACGTTGTAGTTATTAGTACTTGCTGTTCAGTGAACTGAATTGAAATATCACGGAACTTGTATGCCTCTTCATCAAAAATGTACGCACATTTTTGATAAGAGACGTTGAAACATCACACTATTTTCGCTCGCGTTTTTTTATGTCGTGCGATGCTTAATGTGAAAAATGTCATTTGTACATGGTCTATACTTCTTTTTTTTGCAGCCAAGTGTTGTCTGATAGATAGAGAGAGAAGGCAGAGAGAATGCGGCCATGGTTGCGTATCAAATAGGCTCAGACACACGGAATTTGATAAACATGTACCCTCGCAGTCATTCGAACACGGGTATGCTAGAGTTCTAACGTAGCCTTGATTCACATTATACGCTACCAGTTGATGATGGAATTACGATATTCGCATAGAGTGTCATATTTATTTAGAAATTTATAATACTTTAGCACTCATTTAACGGAAAACTTACAAACTGCGCTATATGTTTTTCTTTTTGTTTTAATTGTACGGAATCGTAAGGAATGAAATCCATTAACGATTTTTTACGATTTTGTTCAAAAGTTTCAATTATAGTTGTTCATGACGATTAGTGTGAACTTACCGTACGCAACGAATTATACGCAACAAACGCATTGAACCTTTTGATCAAATCGCAAAAACTCGTTAATGAATTTCCTTTCGTACTATTCCATACATAAAAAAACAAAAAACTTTTACATATAACGCATTTTGCAAGTTTTTTCCGTTAAATGAGCGGTAAAACAATAAACTCTTTATATTTTTATCACACTTCTTGCTGGTATCGGAACTTCTTCACCAACTGGTAGTACAGTCATTCACTTTAGGGTACGCTACGCACTTGATGTACCCGAGTTCGAATGCCATGAAGGTAAAATTTTATAAAATTTCGTCTATCCGAGCCTATTTGACAGATAGACATGGCCGAGGATAGTAAAAAGTTGGGAGGGAGGAGGGTGGGATATGGGGAAGCAGCTTCCTCGCAGTTTCGTTTTCAATGTTCCATGGGGTCTTCTTTCCAAAAAAATTGAAAAAGACGCCCGTACAAATTTCAAACTGAACGCGCGAAATTATTGTGACTTTCAACGTCTCTTTTCGAAAATGTCCGTACATTTTTGATTATATAACGTACAACTTCCGTGGCATTTCTGTTCAGTTCACCTAACACAAAGTACCAATAAGTACGACGCATATTTCTCGTTTTATTCCGTGCATATCCGTAAAAAAATGTACAGTTACAGTAATTTGTTTACATAAATTTTCAGTTTCAGTTTACAGTAGACGTTTTTTTATAATTTTTTCAAAAGTCACGAATTATACGTTTTAATCAGAAAAAAAGAAAAAATTGCGCGATTTAAACAACTATGGTTTCAATGCGTTCGTTACGTATAATTCGTCAAGATTGAAACATTCGCACTAATCTCTATGAACAACTATAAAGTGAATGGGTACAATCGTGTACATGCGCTTTTTTTTTGTTCAAGTTGACGTTATGCACTTACGTTTAACCAACATGATGCATGCGCTTATTAATTCCAGCTTGTTTCTAATATTATCGCCTTCAGGTACCCAATTTAAGTATCATATATTGTTTGTGTGCTCCATCACCTACGCAAAAGTACAAGACATATAAATAAGAAACCTAACCCTAAATATCATCGGTGTATGTGCTCTGAATTTCCAGTATCGGCCAAAAACAACAGAATTTGTAGATTTTGTGACTTTTGTGGATATGCACCGCGATAATGGATCTAACCGTGAAGGCTTCTTGGCGTCCCAACCTGTCGAACCACACCAAGTTGTAATATGTTACAGTAGTGAGTAATAAATAGCCCATGCTATCATGCCACGTTAAGCAGATCAAAATGCGTCACGATTACAAATCATATGAGCCAAAGGTGGCCTTCCATTAGCGAAAAAGTGGGGTTGTTTACTGAAGGTCGTACCGTTTCGTACAGGTCCGTACCATATATCTTTCTTCCAAAGGAAACATGATTATGGGAAAATCTCCAAGGTTGTAGCCTTCAATTCTGACGGTCGGTTGCCATTATATTTCTTATCCGAGACGCCATGTCACCAACCTTACAGTCTGTGGCAACCGTGCACAGGGAGGAGACTTTGCACAGACTGAACGTCATAGATGTCTCATTCGTACAAATTTTGACATTTTTACGAAATTTCATTATTTTTTCTAGATTTTGAATCTTTTGTTAAATGCGTATATTTTTCATACGGATAAAACGTACGAAAATTATGTACGGAAATTTAAAAAAAGATACGTTTTATTTTCGTGCGCGAAGTTTGAAATAAGAGTTCAAAAGTAGGTGAAAGTAGGCCCATACAATATGCCTATTGTACGTAAAACATACAATATGACCTTAAGACCCATATTGTATTCCGACCTATTCGGACTAATTAAAACATTCGGACCAGAAAATTTTATTTACACCGTCAGAATCGGACGATTGGACGGTCAGCGATCAAAGTAGCGATCTAAAAAGATCACATGAAAAGCCCATAACACAACTTACGATAAAGGCGCCGACTAAAGGCCTACCATAAAAACGCCTACTTTTGAACTATGTTTGAAACATATTTGTACGGTACAGATATAATGTACAGAAAGTCCTCAAAAGTGACGTTTCATTTCCGCGCACGAAGGTTGAAAGAAATTTGTACGGCTCATCATTATAGCGAAGCCGCCACTAAATCCGCCATTGAAGGCTCGATTGAAGCCACAGTTGAAGTTTCAACGAACCTCTTGACAGGCAACAATGTCTAAGACTCGAGGAGCAGAGTGGGAGCATGTTAAGGCTCCAAAGGGATATGATGGGTTTTTTTTTTCAATTATGATTTTGTCATTATCCAATTTGAAATACAAAAATGGTTTTTTTTTGCTTCAATTTGAATTTATCATTATTAAATGGTAACATACAGAAATGGATAATTTTTTTCAATTGTTATTTTTTCATTATTCAATTATGACATTCAAAAATGGTTTTTTTTTCTTCAATTGTAAATTTGTGAACGATGACATGTTGTTATAGGGGCAAGCTACGGCATGTGGCTGACAGGGCGCCGTTGTTGCCTCGGCGCTGGCGACGAGTCCAACGCCGAGGCAAAGTGGTCGTTGGCGACGTGACTGTTTGATCGCTGGTTGTAGGTTCAACATCCAGCGAATCGTCGTTAGATTTCGTTTAAAACTTTTGAAATTTTGATTAACTTGTCATCGTATTTTTCGTTATCGATGAAATGTTTTAATATTTTTATATTTTTATTTTTAGTATGGAGTCAATCAATGCATTTTATAATTTTTGAACTTTGTTTCATACGCATATTCGTTATTTTTTTGGCATTTCATGCGTGCGTTTTATGCGCATGAAACATCTTCAGTGAACATGTAAAAATGGGCCGCATGGAAAAGTTAAAAAATATCCACGATGAGCGCGCGCTTTTATGCATACACGTCGCAAGGGGCATGTGCCTTCTGCCAAGGTGGCTGCGAATCCGCTGAAATTATTTCGTCACGCTCCCACCATCAAAGTTTGCCGCCGCCTTTTTGTCATTGCGTTTTGAAATTTTGGATAGTAGATTATAATGCCCTCTGTACGAGTCATTCATTACCTCCGCGGGTACAGATATTACCTCCGCTGGTACAGATAGGGAAAAAATTTCGGGGTTGTGCCAATGTAACCGATACATTTTGAAGTGGTACTCTGTATTTTGGTGATGATTCTATGTACTACATTACTTTGCAGAGCGTTCCAATGTGCGAAAATAAAATTGTTACATTGAAATGTGACGGTCGTAGACGTGGGTAAAACTTATGACTGTTGTAATATTGTGTATCGACAGCCTCTTGCAGATATTCAATATGTGCCTTTTTTTACTTGTTGATAATCGATACAACGTTTCGGTATACCGAGACGGTTAATTGTTATGAGTTATCGGGTCGATAAATATCGCTATACCAACATACTCCGGTTTGTCAAAATTTATTCAAAAAGCCCTCGGAGCCAGAGGTCGCAAAAGTCAAAATTTCACATAACCGAAACCAACCGTTTTTTTTTTCAAAATCTGAGTAAACGACGCCCGACCGGGTTATGTCACGCTCCAAAATTGTTAACCGTCAACCGACCGGCGTTTACGAAAATAAAAATTAACCGAATCTCGATTTCTCGCGACTAACCGTGCCTGCCCGTAACCGAAAAAGAACAATATTAACCAATGTACGACGTATAAATAAGGGTAGAGGTCTTTGTAATAGTACAGATAGCAAAATTTCTGTATTACAGAGGCCTCTTTACATCGCGTATCGTCTGTAAATAAGTTTTTACATACGTGTTCTGATTTGAGTGGCTCCACGTAAGTTGACGATCAAATCTCTAAATTCGTCAACGGTTTGAAAACCGACCATTTTTGTATGGAAATCCGTACTTGCGTATTACGTACGTGTACTTTGATAGTGTACTGTATCAATGTACCTCAGAGATCTCCTTCACTCAGCTGAGTTTCAAGAAAAAACCGTATTTTTTTCGGCAAATATTTTACGGTCACCTTGTCCGAAGTCACATGACTTTGGGGACGCGTGAAAATTATCATATTTCATCGACGCACATGTCTATCGTCCATGTGTAGCGAATTGACGGGTTCTGTATTGGTGAACCTACCTCCGCGAGGTGGGTTCACCAATACAGAGGCGGATGGAGCGATTGTTTCGCATATGAAGACCAAAATGTAATCGAAGGGTCGATGTCTTCTCTCGAATACTTGGAGAATCGTAATCTTATTTTTCTGTAATGTTGTTTTCAAGAAACTCACGAAAATATAGTACCGCATGGTACGGGAAAGTACAAAATTCTATATTAAACCTCACTTTTCGTCTTCTGTAACCATACCATAAGCCAATAATTACGATTTGTCGCGTTCCCTGAGATTTGTGAAATGAAGTGTTACTACCGTGTCAGATTTGCAACTCTTTGTCGCGTTCCTTAAGATTTTCCGTTTGCGAAATGAATAGTGAACTACCCTGTCAGATTTGCAACGTTTTGTCGCGTTCCTTATGATTTGCGAAATGAATAGCGTTATTACAGTACCGTGTAAGATTTGCAACGCTAATCATGATGTCACGTACTTCCACGATACCAAAGAGTACAAAGTACAAGAATGTTGGATTATAGGGACAGCACAAAATTTTCATTTATTTTGGGTATTTGGTTGACCGACCGTAACCGACCATTTTTTTTCCTGGTGAATCAACCGACCGAACCCGCCCGACCCCCAAAATTTGGCAACCGAATCCGTTCCGGATCCGGCGCGGGCGATCGGTTAACGGTCGGTCACGGTTTCAATTGACCGTTTGCGACCTCTGCCCGGAGCAGAAGCCACAAAAGTCAAAATTTCAACAATCCGAAACTGACATTTTCATTTTTTTCAAAATAAGAACACCCGAAATCCGGCCAGGATATTGCACCCTCTTAAATTGTTATTGGTAACCAGATATGCATTTCCTGAAAAAAGAAGTTAACCGAAACTCGATTTCTCGCGAATAGCCGTACCCCAATAAGTACAAATCTAGTGGTACATCCCCATTTGAAAAAAAAAAGTTCATCTACCTCGTCTTTTTGCGATCTCTCTTCTGGTGAAATTAAAAATAATCAGGTTATTTTTTTTCTTTCTACAAGTACCAAATACAATAATGTTGGATACTATGGACACTACATCGTGAAACACTATTAGTGTTAACAATATTTTCGCCACTTAAAACATTTTTTCTCCATGTTTGTTTGTCAAATTATCGATTTGAGACTGCCTATCGGAAGCTGAGAATGTTATCTTTAAATTGCAACCGTCAGATCCACAATCTGAAATGTGCGCAATGAGAAAAGATGTTTTAAGAAACGACAAAAAAAATAACACTATTAGTAGTGTTGTGTATCGATAAGGATTTGTTGATAACTGATATGGGGTTTTTTTCGGGTAGCCGATAATCGACATATTGGTACAATATATCGTTATTGGTGTTACCGCCGATATATACCCGATATTTATCGCTATTATCGACAATGACACTGATATCTAATACTATCAGCGATATTAGTACGAAATTTACATATAAATGTACGGCTAGTAAACTCAACTATACGTGTTATTCCCCAGACGCGCGACGGATCCATTTTCCCCCGATTCGATAAAAATCAATATTTATAATTTAATGGGGTTACTTGGGTACCCTTTTCAGAATGTCATTTTTACTGTTATTTTTTTATAAATGATAGTTAATGGCGACAATCTGACAAATTTGTTTATTTGCTTTGTTCGTCTGCTCGTCTGGTTTTCGAGAAAAAATGATTTTACAAATTTACAATGTAGTTTTTATTTTTCGTTTCGGTACTACAATGTTATAACTATAAACTATTGTTTTAAATTTGTCAACGTTTATGTGTCGCGTTATCCATCATAAATTTCAGTTAAACAACGAACGGAACAAAATTATACACGTGGCATACCACGCTGTATATAGTCAATAATATAATACAGTATATTATAAAGTACATACTATAATTTTTAAAGTTATCGCCAATATGGAATGTGCTGGTCTCAGACCGATATATCCGGACCTCTGACCATTTGATAACCGATAACTATCGGTATCTTTGTTATTGCGATAAATGTTTTACCGATACACAATACTTATATTAGAGATTCACGGTGTGCTGTGCAGTACACCGTGAATCACTTATAGTGCTAATAACACTATATCCGCGCCCCTAAATTTTGACCCTTAAACCTTAAATATAACTAAGATTTTGAATTGTTTCTTTACCTTAATAAAGGTACGGTTTTATGCGTCATTGACTCTAGTTTGGTTGGTTTATAAACAGTGTAGTAAATGATATGTACCATTTCGTACTAAAACTGTTCGTTATCGGTAAAAACTTACAAAAAAAAGGTCAACAAATCGACGTCGAAACCATAAATTGATTAGTGTTGACACAGGATAACCCTCTCAAAGTTGATTTTTAGTAATAAAGAAGAGCGAAATCACGCAAACAAGTTCTCACACATTCAAACATTGAATATGTGAACACAGGGTGGAGGGGCTACAGGGTGGGAATGTGTATCCTAGTTCATGTTCGATGTACAAATTAGAGTGAATGTTTTATTGGGGCGAGGTCATGAAACCCAATATAGCCCCAATAACACTATTTTATTTTAAACACTAATAATTGCTTAACATTATAAGCGATACACAATGTAGTAGTAGGTACCTACAAAACCTTCAAAAAAAATGTTTTTTGCTTGCTCGACTGTACCCATATTTTCTTTTTTTTAATCACCCGACCGAATCTAATCGACCTTCATAATTTGGCACCCGAATCCGTTACGGATCAGACGCGGCCGACTTGGAATGGAAAGGGTACGGATTCGGGTACCCACTTTTGACTATTTCTCCAAAGAAATGGGAACCTTTCTTTCAATTATTATCGTACTATATTTGGACGAACCTCTTTCTCCTACTATTTACATCGCGATATTTTTTCTTGTTCTCGAAACAATATATCTGGAACTTTAACTGTTCAATATTTAATAAATTTAATATTTGACCACAATAATAAATTTGTCTACACACAACACTACTGTAGTTGTAATGATTATAGGCGACTATAAAACTTACGCCGATTGGTGGCATATAAATAAATAGTGACGCTTTTAAAATTTATAGTTTTTTGTGACATTTTATATATGTAGGGTCTTTTAACTTGAGGTCATGCTCACTTGTAAAAATATCAACGTCGCTAATTCCATAGCGCTATGGCTTTCGAATTCTGATTTTTATATTTTATCACCTAACTTGCTATGGATTTACGTGTAAAGATAGTTTAAAAAATAATGCTCTTTCATTTTAGTCTAATATTGTGATGTTTCATTTTAAAGAGTGTGAACTGAAAGTAGTAGTGTGAGAAAGACAAAGAGGCGATGGCAACAAAACCCTTTGCATTGACCCATGAATTAAATGGAAGTCCACGACCCCTAAAAATTTTGCTATTCAAGCACGAGACGCTTATAGAAAAAAATTAATACATCTTTTGTGCTCAAAATGTAAAATCCATGGATACGTTAATCATTCATTATTTGAGCGTTGCTTTTAAGTAAAATAAACTCGTAAGGTTTCGAGTTAAATTTTCCGGATAAACCATAATCGCGTGCATGTTGGTAAAAAAAATGAAGACATGGAAATTGAGTACAAAAGGCATTGAAACTCGCGTGCATAGAAAGTATGAAAATGGCGTCTATTATATTGTGGTTTTACATATTTTTCTTATGGTAAACAAGTTATCGTCGCGAACTAAAGTTTGGAGGAAAATAACAAAAAAAAACAATTTAACACATGGGCACACCCTGACAACGTTTTTTTTATGCTCTTGAGAAGTAGAATACCAAAACAAAGCAAAAGGCGGCAAAGAAAGAGAGTGGTTTTCAAAGCAATAATTATTTGCTCGAGCAAAAAAGATTGTTTTGGTTAGGTCGTAAAAGTATGGAAATATATACTAAACATCGATTGTCATAATGAAAACAGTCAAGTTTAAATAAACGACCAATTTTTTTTATTGAATATTGGTAAATGTATCATTGTATCATTAGCACCATATAACGCATCATCTATATTAGACATCACCAATATATTATATATCTTATGTACGTGTGTAGGATGATAATATGCAAAACATATGGCATATAATGAAAGGATTTAGGTAAATATGAGTAGACAAAAGTCGAAATTTACAAAATATGGGAAAATTAAGTAATTAAAAGAAATTATAAGACACACAAGAGAATAGATGAGAAATCAAACAAGTAAATACCATAAAAACCATAAAATATTAGCAAATAAAAAGTAGTGAGGGGTTTAGTGAAGGTATGATTAACCTTGATATAATTTCACGATTTAAAAAAAAAAAAAAAAAAAAAAAAATTAGAAAAAACCGAATGATATAACAAATGACATTATCTGACAAAAAATAAAAAATATGGGGAAATTTAAAGGAAATTACGAGAGAATCTCAAAGAGTTAACTAACGTTTTATAACTTTCATTTGAAGACGCAAGGGATAATACAAGTAAACTACCAATAAATGGAACAAACACGAGACCTTAGGTGAGAGGATATAACAAGAAAAAGATCAAAAGAGAAAAAAAATGGTAAAATGTGAGATAACATGTTAATACATAATCAAATTTAAAATAACATATGATCTTATGTTAAGAAAAAATAATGTTAACACGTGCGTAAAATGAAAGATTATGAAGAGATTTAAAAGGGGAGGAAAAAAAAGTAAAAGCAAACGAGATAAGAGAACTACATGAATGGCCGTTTGCCGATCCAGAGTATAAAAAAAACCAAGACAAAATAATGTTATTTCTAAAATGCAAACTATATAATCACATAGAAAGAACTTCGTTTAAATAATGAATAACCTTTTTATTCATTTGTCTCATGTGCAAGAAAAAAAAAACGTTGTTCCTCTCCATAATACGAACTAAATCCTCTCCGTTTATTATAATTTAATATACATTTGGTGGTTGTAGATGAATAACAAACTTTATATAATTGTTGAGGTTTACAAAAACTCTACGGTTTCCAGACAACTATTTTTTTGTGACATTATAGATGTTTAAGGTTTTGTGACATTGTGACGTCATGCTTGAAACTCTGGGACCTCCATAAGTCCTCAGAGTGGATAACTTCCAAGAAGCATCTAGGATAACCCTGACCCCTTTGTGTTTCAGCAAGAACAACTGCCACCCTGGCAGACAAAAACTCTGACCAACTTCACCTCGTGAAGGCTAGACTCCCCTGAGTCGATAGCAAAAAGAATCTCTGAATTTGCTCCCCTGAGCATAAGTTATAGAGGGTCAAAGTTGACCTTTTGTACAGAAGCTCTCTAGGAGAGAGGGTCCTATCTCCTAATTTTCCTAAGTCCTATCTCTCTCACAGACTCTATCTACTGATGTACGGAGCCTATCAGATTACACTTCCGTACACAAAAGTACAGCAGCCGGTGTACTTTCTGTACGTACACTGTACGATATGGCCTAAATGTCGACACGTGGTATATCCGGATTCGCTCCCTTAATCCTCGAATATGCCGCGATCAAATGTCATTCCGCCACGTGTCATTCCGCCACGTGTCATCCGATGTGGCAATGACCAGAAACCGTTGAAATCCTTTTCCGCGATCTCGGCGTTTAATTCCGGCCGTCCGATTAAATTCACATTTAATCGTAGCCGTAATAAATACATGTGCGGTATTCATTTCGCTAAAGAAATAAATACACAGTATTCGTTTCTTATCCGTACCGTAATCCGTACTTTTACATTACTGGATCTATGTCTCCCGTAAAACTGTTTCAGTTAAATGAACTATCCTACGTATTAATGTTTAACTAATTATCAAACCCTATAGTACGTAACACTATGGCTAGACTTAACGGTTAAGGCTACCGGCTACCAGTTATTTACCGTCCGGCAGGTTCTATGATCAAATCCTGGTGTAATCATATATTCTTTTAGTAAATAAACCCCTAACGGTAAATAAACTAATATATATATTTCCCGTAAACCTCTGGATAGCCTAGGTAGCCATGGCTCTAGCTTCCTCTTCAACTTCCCAGTGACTCCGACAAGTTTGAGAGTTGGAGAGAGAAGTTAGAGGTAGACTGCCTCGGCTTCTTTCTATATTTATATTTAGATCTAGAAAATACTTTAAACAGACCATTAATTTCTACAATCCCCTTATTTTCTTGTCAATCTTTAATTTCAGACCACACTTCTCCCTGCAGAAAATTAGCTTAGGGGAAGGCACAGGTTTGGTCATCATATATGTTACCATCTCACTCTCTGGTCGGTACTCTAAACTGATTATTTTGTTTTCTACTTTCTCTTTAACAAAGTTGAGTCTAATGTCCATGTGTTTGGCTTTAAAATGATGTTTAGGATTGGCAGAAATAGCGATTGCTGCCTGATTATCACAAAAAAAATTATGCACACCACTCTTAAGGTGACCAAGCTCACCAACCAAAGACTTGACCCACATCAATTCTTTTACAGCAGAGCAAGAGGCCATATACTCAGCCTCCATGGTGGACTGAGCAATAACTTTTTGCTATTTGCTACTCCAACATCAAGCACCATCACCCACATATAATACATATCTAGAAGTGCATCTCCTCATCGGAGCATCACCATAACTGGCATCACTCCAAGTAGTGATGTCAGTATTCTCCCCACCCAAATGCAACCATAGATCCCTAGTTCCTATCAAATATCTAAGGACTCTCTTAGCTGCCTCCCAATCCCTCTTAGTGGGAGCATTTAGACTTCTACCCAGCACTCCTACAGCTGCAGCTCAATCCGACCGGGTACAATTCATAAAATTGATTAGACTTCCCACTACTTGCTTGTAAGGAATAGTCTGCATGAACTTCTGTTCTTAGGAGATAATTCCTCGTCTAAGACTATGACTCCTTCTTCCTTACTCCCCTCACTTCCCTTCATCAACTCCATTGGAGTTTTAGAACTATTAGCTTTATCCATCTAAAATTTTTCAAGCATGTTCCCTATTACTTCCTTTTTAGTCAATCTTATAATCTTTCTTTTTCGGTCTCTTTCTACTTGAATTCCCAAAATATATTTTGCTTCCCCCATATCCTTCATTTCAAATCTCCCCTTAAGATCGGTTTTCAATTTATTAATTTTTTCCATTGATTTACTTAAAACAAGCAAATCATCAACATAAATTGCAATAAATATAAAACCTTCCTCATCTTCGAAAACATAGATTGAGTGATCTGAGCTGATCCGGATATATCCCAGACCGGTAAGAAACTTATCAAGCTTCTTATTCCACTGTCGAGGCGCCTGTTTCAAACCATAAAGAGATTTAATCAGCCGGCATACCTTACTCTCCTCTCCTTCCTCCACAACCCTTCAGGTTGTCGCATGAAGATCTCCTCTTCCAATTCTCCATGCAAAATGGCTGTCTTGATGTCCATCTCGTGCACTTCCATGTCTTCCGCTGTTGCCAGACTGAGAAGTATGCGGACGGAGGGAAATCTGACGACCGGGGTAAAGGTTTCCTCGTAGTCAATTCCCTCCTTTTGTGTAAATCCCTTTGCCACTAATCTGGCCTTGTAGCGCTTGATTGTGTTATCTAGGTTCAGTTTTAACTTGAAAACCCACTTACAACTGATTGGTTTTCGGTTAGGTGGACAATCCACCAGCTCCCAAGTATCGGCTGCCATAATTGAGGCCATCTCCACATTGATGGCTGTCTTCCACCGATTTCTTTCTGGACAAGTCATTGCCTCTCGATAAGTCTGAGGTTCATCATGATGAGATAGTTTTGTTACCTTGTTATTAACCTGTTTTTCTTGCAATCTTTTGCTACTTCTCCCCCCCCCCCTCAAAATCTGAGGCCGGAATAGATGGTTCTCGTGGATTCTTTCGAACAATCTCGGCTTCTCCCCTATCCCTTGATTCCGAATCAATTTCCACCACGTCTTCCGCTTCGGGTAGAGTTGTCACTGGAGTTTCCACAGCCAGGTCCTTTTCGGTCTGATTTGTACCTGCAAGAATGTCATCTTCTCTAAAACTTGGATAGATAGGAAGCTCAAAGTCATCGGAATTTTCTGACTCAAATCTGATTTTTACTGACTTTGTATATTTGAAGGGATCCACAGACTTTCCTTCATCCATAACTACTAGATGCTTTAGTAAGATTATATCTTCCCTTTTTAGATCATAAACTCTATATCCTTTAACATCCTCATCATATCCGAATAAGTATCCCGGTTTTCCTTTAGGATCTAGCTTCCAATTAGACCGATCTGTATCTAGACTAAATACTTGACTGCGGAAAACCTTTAAGTGAGATATGTCTGGTTTCCGGCCTGTCCATCTCTAATAAGGTGTTTGATCTTTTATAGCTGAAGTAAAAACTCTACTTTTGAGGTAATTAGCACAGTTCATTGCTTCTGCCCTAAACCTTTTTCCTATCTTCTTATCTGACAACATACTTCTAACACTATCACTTAGTGTTCTATTTAACCTTTTAGCTACCCCATTCTGTTCCGGATTTTTTGGAACTATCTTTTCGTGTTGAACCCCATCTTCCCTCAAAAAATCCTCAAACTGGTTAGAAGTATACTCTCCACCATTGTCACTCCTTCTCTTGATTGGAGTTTCATGGAGTTTTTCGCTCCATGCTTTATATTGTCTAAAACAATCCTGAGCTTCGGACTTGTTTTTCAGAAAATACACCCGAGAATACCGAGATCAATCATCAGTGATGGTCATCATAAATCTCTTCCCCCCTGGTGAGGGCACTTTAGCCGGTCCCCAAATATTTGTGTGTACTGGATCTATAATTTTTTCTCCCTTATAGGTGGTTGTTTTAGGAAAAGGTGATGCGTGTGCTTTACCTTGAGCACATCCACTACAATTTCTTATATTATCACTCTCACTAAACTGAATCCCTTCCACCACTCCCATCTTTTTCATCTCTCTTAACTTATCTAGATTTGCATGCCCAAGCCTCTTATGCCACATCATAATATCATGAACACCAGCATAATAAAGTTTCTTCGTTTCATTACTTAAAATCAGCCTAAACATCCCATGGCTACCTTACTCAGCAATGAAATAGACATCCTCCTCAAAACTAGCAGTAAAGACTCCTTCCCTAGTGCTAGTAAAAAAACCTTTATCATCTAATACAGATGCAGAGGTGAGGTTTTAGTTCAGCTCCGGAATAAACAATACATCGGAAAGTGTTACTATAGATGTCTTTCCTTTTACTAACACTTTCAGATCTACCGATCCTACAAGAGTAGTGGTGACTATCCTCCCATCCCCATACTCTATCTCTACAGTGGGAATCTTTCTTATCTTAGTGAACAGGTGCCTATCCTTACACATGTGCATGGAGGCACCTGTATCTATAATTCAACCTGCTTCACCTTTCAATCCACCGTAAGCACATTTTTGCCTTCGTGGAATTTCGACCTCGTTTTTCGCCTCCAACCCCTCATCCAAAAAGAGCTCATCGTCCTCGTCCTCGGATTCCGCCTCATGTACCTGTGTCACAAGGGCCTTTTTCTTTCCTCTCGGGGTACCACCGGTCTGCCCCTCCTTTAACCGAAGCTCGGTTACCTTATTGCACTCTGCCATATAGTGCCCTGATTTCTTACAAAAATGACATAAACCTTTGGGAGCCCTTGGTCGGAACTCGTCGGCCTGATTTTCTGCTCCCTTCCCCCACAGTTTCCGACCGGTTTCCGGGAATCTTTGTTCCTCCAATCGGTCAAAGTTGCCAAGGCTTGGCGACTCTTTCCTCCCCTTCGGATCTCAATCATATTCCCCCAAACGAGAATCATCCCTACCACTGAGTTCCAAATCCACCTTGAGGCTGGCAAGTCCTGCACATGGTTGACTATGTTCTCGAACTCATCGGGTAAATTCATCAGTAAACAGTTAACCTTTTCTTTTTCACTAAAATCTTTTCCCGCCCTCTCTAGCTCCATGAAGAGTGTAGCAAGCTCATTGCCAAAATCCAACATTTTCCCCCCTTTATATACATATTCCTTAACTTTTTGATCAGCCAACTGTTGTTGCTGAATCGTGCCACTTCGGTACCTCTCTATGAGAGCCATCCACAGATCAGATGCCCTCTATACCTGCAAATGAGGACATGCAAGTCCTTGAGTAAGATGGCGTAGGATGAAGTGCTTTGCCGCCATATTGTTGAAATCCTAGGTTTGAGTATCATTCTCCTCGTTCCTCGGAATAGGTGACATGAATGGTGAACCAGTTGCTATTGGTGTGGTCGTCTCATTCTCCGCTCCTTTGTCCACCACCTCTCCTTCCTTTGTCTCCTCCGTTATAGATGGACCGGCTTTCTTTGTGAATCTGCTTCCTTCAAACCCTGGAGGAACTCCAAGACTTGATGGACGCGACAATCATCCACTCACTATCCCCCAAAACCTTTTTTCGCATAGAGCTTCTATCATCATACTTTCCCAGTATAGGAAGCCTGTTCCATTAAATATTGGTACCTTAGAGGGTGGGCCCATAACCTGAAACTCTGAGACCTCCATAAGTCCTCAGAGTGGACAGTTTCCAAGAAGCCTCTAGGATAACCCTGACCCCTTTGTGTTTCAGCAAGAACAACTGCCACCCTAGCAGACAAAAACTTTGACCAACTTCACCTCTGTGAAGGTAAGACTCCCTTGAGTCGATAGCAAAAAGAATCTCTCAATTTTCTCCCCTGAGTAGTAAGTTATGGAGGGTCAAAGTTGACCTTTTGTACAGAAGCTCTTTGGGAGAGAGGGTCCTATCTCTTAATTTTTCTAAGTCCTATCTCTCTTACAGACTCTATCTACTGATATACGGAGCCAATCAAATTACACTTTCGTACACAAAAGTACATCTGTCGGTGTACTTTCTGTACGAACACTGTACGACATGACCTAAATGTCTACACGTGGTATATCCGGATTCGCTCCCTTAATCCTCGGAGATGCCGCGATCCAATGTCATTTCGCCACGTGTCATCCGATGTGGCTATGACCAAAAACCGCTCAAATCCTTTTCCGCGATCTCGGCGTTTAATTCCGGCCGTCCGATTAAATTCACATTTAATCGTAGCCGTAATAAATACATGCGCGGTATTCATTTCGCTAAAGAAATAAATGCGGGGTATTCGTTTCTTATCCGTACCGTAATCTGTACTTTTACATTACTGGATCTATGTCTCCCGTAAAACTGTTTCAGTTAAATGAACTATCTACGTATTAATGTTTAACTAATTATCAAACCCTATAGTACGTAACACTATGGCTAGACTTAACGGTTAAGGTTACCGGCTACCAGTTGTTTACCGTCCGGGAGGTTTTAGGATCAAATCCTGGTGTAATCATATATTATTTTAGTAAATAAACCCCTAACGATAAATAAACTAATATATATATATTTCCTGTAAACCTCTGGATAGCTTAGGTAGCCATGGCTCTAGCTTCCTCTCCAACTTCTTAGTGACTGCGACAAGTTTGAGAGTTGGAGAGAGAAGTTAGAGGTAGACTGCCTTGGCTTCTTTCTGTATTTCTATTTAGATCTAGAAAATACTTTAAAGAGACCATTAATTTCTACAATGCTCCTTATGGTAGAGTCGACGTCACTAATTCCATAATTTATGACTTCCTTGCTTTGGTTTTTAGTCTTTTCTCTCTGCCTTACCATCGAACTAAGGCCAAAGATAGTCAATTTTTGTATTATTAGCATAGTTCAAAAGTAGGCGTTTCTATTTTAGGTCTTTTGTCGGCGCCTTCATCGTAAGTTGTGTAATGGGATTTTCATGTGATCGTCTTAAGTCGCTACTTTGATCAGCGATCGCCCGATCGTCCAAATCTGACGGTTTAAATAAAAAGTCGCTCAAAACTCACAGAAAAAGATTTTTTTGTCCGTTTTTTTTTTTTTTCAAATTTAGACATGATGTTTAATTCTCTATCGATCCATGTGCAACTCAACCTTGTTACTATTTTATTTCATTTTGCGGCCAATACAATATGGGTCTTAAAGGTATATTGTATTTTTTGCGTACAATAGGCATATTGTATGGGTGTACTTTCACCTACTTTTGACCTATGATTTTTAGAGCTCTTTGAATTCGAACCAGCATTGTCGTGTTATATTCCTTCAAATGTGAGGTAGGATCGATATTGTGATAGGGAGAGGCGTGACGTCGTGGACTTTTGTTAGAGGACACATAATTTAAATTTGAGGTCTGAGACCATTGCGATTTTTTTGCCGTATATGTGAGTGACGGGCATTGAAAAAGAATAGCGAGTACTCTCCCTCGCTTTAATAATTTTACATTCGTGTGGCACCTGCCTGGACGTTTTATTTTTCGTCGTTAAAATGATACTTTAACTAAAATCATTTCGCGAGGCGATTTTGATTTAATATTTTTGGATTTGCTGGAAACGCGTGCCCGTTGGTCAAAAAGAGAAAAACGCCAAAATAAATACAAAAGCGCCAAAAACTGTAGTACATTCAAAGTATCAAAAGACGACAAAGAATCAAGACGACGTTCATTGTGCTCATGTGCTGTGATTTCTATAATTTTCTCGTCCGGCATAAGATTTTCTCGTCGCGGACTGAATTTTTGGAGGAAAAAAACTGCACAGAAAAATCCGATACTTCAGCACATGGAGACACACCCTAACACACGATTTCATTTTCGCACATAGGAGCGCCTTGCAAAGCAGTACGGAAAATCATCGCTGGATTACAAAGTACAGTACAGTACCACTTCAAGTCTTCAACAGTTCAAAGGATTGGGTACATGAGCACATCCCTTATGTTTGAAAGTGGGTTGCATGACGTGGCGATACTAGAAAAGACGACAAATCGAAGTATAGATCAGATTACGCGATGACGCGATTTTTTGTCGGTTTCCTCACTTTGTACGGCGAAAGATTTCTCGGTGCTGCAATCAATTTTTGAGGAAAACCACAAAAAAATCTCTTAGGCGCATGGGTCCATACCCTGACACCTCTCCTACTTGTGCCTCCGTACCCACGCACTAACTGCACGGTTTCGTACACGGTACAAACGCCGAAAATAGCAATAGGAAAAAACTGAAATAGGCGAAAATTGCTCCCACCTGAGCACATTTTAATTGGACATGAATAGGTTTGTTGTATTGTCGTACTTTTTTCTAGTTAAAATAGGTTATAATAATTCCAATTACTGGTTGTCTTTATTGCGCAGGTGCAGATTTGTTGACAAGGCGCAGCCACGTCACCTAAAATCCGCCGCAGCACCGCATGGCTATTTCTTTCCTTCTTTGAGCACGTTAAAATCTGGTGCCGTACCGTACTTCTATCGCAAAGCTGCATGTTTGTTTCTGTACGATGCATCATAGGACAAAGATACGAATTACCCAGCTTGGCATGGTCTACACAATCGTACGGTAGATTATGCTAAACGTACGGTTTTAGACGATAAAGATTCTCAACCGTCATCCTGAATAGTCTTTGTTTTTCAAGCGGCGTCGTTGTGTTTCTAGGAAGGAGTCGTCCTTTTGGGTAGAAGCAAAGACCGTAACCCCTTTGTAGCGTTCACACTACTGTAGCGTTCACATCATCATTCACATTGCTTGCAAAACTGCAATTTTACATCTTTGTTCGTCTTTGGCACTCCCGTTTTTGTGACGCTTTTGTGTGGACGCGACTCTACTTCACGTGGGAAGTCCACCGTATCCACTCACTCGGGATTCTTTTGACCGTCACGGACCGTGATGGCACGAAATGCTGCGTCCGCCGCCCTACCCTAGTATCCGTTCACACATAAAGGTCCATTGTCTTTTGCCAGCAACCAAAGATACATATTTTTGTTGCCTTGGAGCCGTTGACAAGTTAAGTACAGGCCTGCAGAAGAGTTATGAACCGTCGATTACGCATCCAATGCGTGTGTAACGTGTCAACGTCGACTGTACACGTCATTCTGGTCCCCGGGTCCACCCTGTGAACAGTTCGCAAATACAAGACATTGCCGACGTGAAATGTCACGTCACACACTGGTAACATGCTGTGCATAATTAATCACAGTTGTGCTCAACGCACATGCGTAGCATTCGTGACGTTCCCTTTAGTGTGGTCTTCACGGAAGTATTTATAATTGCTAAAGCCCTGAGATTCTTGATTATTGGGAATCGTTAGGTGGCTCTCCAGAGAAGGTTGGCGGCTGTCAAGTGAAGCTGTGGTTGTAGTTTGTTCCCTCGAGGAGTTAGAGAGTATTTTCATTTTTCCCACAACATGATGCTAGCAGAGAGGGTATGTACTACTAGTCCGACTCGTTTAATTTGACTGATTATCTTTCTCAAAAGTTGAAGCATATTTTTTGTTCCTGTCGAAACATTTTACAGGATGCAGTAGGGCTGCTCTTAATAATGTTATTCTGGTAGAGCTTTTCTGTTGCTGGTCCTGCTATTCTGATCAGCTTTTACTGTCTCTGCGAACGTGAGCTTGATGATTTTGTTGTATGTTCTTGACAATATGCTTTTATTTCCGGCCTTGTTGTTAACGCTGCTCTCTGTCCTCACAGGCGCAATCGGCTCTTGTAACTATGAAGGTGACGAGTGATGAAGAGATTATTGTTGACAGGATGATTGCAGCAAGTCAACGAAAGGGCGAAGTGGCCCTTCCGTCGTTTGGTCGAGATTTGGTTCCTTATTTCGTTCCAGGAACTGAGATGTGGAATGAAAATGACGTAAATGTTAACACAGACGTCGATTCGTTTAGAAGGTTAGTGGGGACTTGAACCAACTTTACTGATATTGTGGTTTCTGCCAATATATTTCATTTCAAAGGATTTTCTATCTTTCCTGTATTTCATAGCATGTGGAGACAGCTAGATTTATCTTTCCGATGTTCTATTTCGACTGAAGTAATTTTTTTCTCTTTTTCAGGAAGGGTGCAAGTCTTTTGGACATCCCTGTACCTACTTTCCGAGAGGCTAGTGGGAAAAGTGTGACAACGGTAGCCATGCCAGTCCATGGCAAGAAAGAGAAGAAATCGAGAAGCAGATCTAGGAATACATGCAAGGAAGACACAGGCATTGTAGGCATGCAGGCCTCTTTGAAACCTCTGAAGGTGAGGTTTACGCTTATCATATTATCATTGTAGCTTGGTCCTTTGCATATCAGGGCCCGTATTTGAACTTTCAACTTAACTTCTGTATCATTCTCTTGAACTGTAGGTTGGTCATGGTGATAGAACCTCTTCCTCCCCTTCTCCAACTTCGCCTTTTGGTTTTTCAACATCAGTATCTACAAGCTCATCAGAAAGTGATGTACCTGAGCGAGAATCAAGACTTGATGTCTCTGGAAATAACGGCCAAAGGCCACTTACTGAGTCCTTGTCTTCGTCTGCACCCGGGGCCTGGAGCTTCTCAGCATCTGTAACTGCCGAACGTGCTACAGGATCACAAAAGCCTTCTGGCTACTTATATATTACGCCTCCTAACAGCCCGGAACTTCGACGTTTAAATTGTGCCAACTCAGCACTCCTACGCTGTTCTATCAACGAGAAGTGGGCGGGGCCTGCCTATGCGAATTCGCCCCCTCCTAGTTGTCTCCCACTTCCAACTTTTGCTTGCAAGAAAATATCAGGATCTTCTGCATCAGGGATATCAAGGCCTTCAAAGTCTGTCGAGACTTCTGGATGTTCTCTAGTTGTACATTCGGCGCCTGCTTCACCTGCACCATCTAATTTAGAACAATTTACTGTATTGTCCGTTGATGCAATTATCAGCAAAAAAGATCGAGCAAGGCAGTTAGGTATCCCTAGTGCCGTAGGCTTATCTCGTAGGATGTTGGATATGGATGTAGAGGTCTCAAATGGCGTCCGCTACAGCAGTAATGAAGTAAATGAAGCCACGAACAGTTTGAAGAAGATTCTGCAAATCGTATAGATTGTCGTTTTTTGTATCCTTGTGAAAAAGTTTGCCATTTTGCCACCTCACTTGTTCCCATTTTCGTTGAAGTAATTCATTCCACCTTAATCGTTTAGAAGTTGTAGAGAAGTTTAGGTTAGATCTAGCCTGCTCCAAGTGCCTTCGTTGTAGGCATGTGACCAGAGAAGCTACCTCTTTTTTGAATGGTAAGCTTTTCGTTTGGGCTAACGGCTCTTGGTCCATCCTACCCGGGGTTTGAAGGGTTGTCTGGTTAGTTTTGAAGATGTGAAAATATCCCGCTATTGGGTCTGTATATAGGTTTGGAATATTACGCTGCTCACCAATTTCGTGGTATGCTTGGAATTACGTTCCATGTTTCGAGTGATCTCCTAGCAAGGAGCAGGATTAGTTTTTTCATTGTTTCTTTCTTCAAGATCTTTTGATCTGTCAACGTCTCCTAGATGTTGATGGCATCTACTCATACCAACAGGAGTGATCTGAACCTGTATTTTGGGAAATTGAGACAGGAAAAGGCGAAGGGGATATATTTGGAGGTGACTCGTTTCACAAGGTGTATATGAATAGACGAGATGGGTAGTCCCCGCTGGAAATAATCTGCAGTTTGCAAATTGTGATCTTAGTGGTCTACTGTGATTTACTGAGTAATATTGGGGACAGCTTTGGAAAGTCAACGAAAAATGTTTGATAGGACATTGTAATCCCTGTGCTGAGTCTTGATGTCTGGGTCAAGTTTGGTTTCGTTGGGTCAACTTCTTCAGGCAAGGAAGTGGGGAGTAAATGTAGGGGGGAGGGGAAAGTATATGTAGGGAAAGTGGAAAGTATCTGTTAGGGAAGGTCGAAAGTATTTGAGGAATCTCTGTTGAGGTTGGAAAGTATATCTATAGAAAGTGGAAAGCTCTTTTGATAAATTGGGAGAAATCTGTAACAGGGAAAGGAAACTATCCATCTGCATTGTATTTTCTGGACCTTGGGTGTCTAAGAAATTCAATATTACTTTTGGCAATGGTTCAATTTGTTACAGTGAACTGGAGTCTTAAATTATTTTGCGGTTTCTATTTATTCTTTTCCAATATTACGGTGTTTGGTGATTGCGAGTGTTGTGTCACATGCATCCAGTGAGAGTTTGTCAGAACAAGAGTATTCGTTTTTCTTGTCTTATTGTCATGCCTTCACATAATGATATATTGTGGGTGATGTTTGATTATGGATCTGCGGCAGTTGGATTTTATATGTGAATGTGGAGAAGGGTTCTTGTAGAACTGCTATCCTGAATTGTAAGTTATTCTCAAGCAGGTTGATTTAGGCAAAGATTTGGTGTTGATCCACTTGGTTATGAATCTGGTCTCTCTTGTTGCCTATACCTTATCCACTGGCGCTTTTTTAAGCGTAGGTGTTGCTGTTTTTACGAAGTGTATGTCAGTGATTTGATATATACGATGAATTTGGTTTATGTTGCTTCCACCTACATGAGATCCTTCTGTGTTTGCTGGTTTCTACCAACTCAAAAATTGTGATATATATATTTTTCCGATAGGTTTTTTGGCATCAGGATAAGGAATAATTGCCTGCTGTTTTTTGTATGTGAATCAGGAATAAGTTATAGAAACTCTGCTCTGCTGATCATATGTCCAGTCCTGTTTTGAAACTCTAAATCGTTTTGACATTTCTGCCTTGTGAATTAGTAGTGTCTTCTTTAAAATCACAATTTCATTATCACGACGTGGAAGGGAATATACAGCCATTCTGTATTTGCCTTCATATGTGCTGGTTCTTTCTGCTGTCGGCCTTCTTTGCGGCCAGATCAGTGTATTGATTCCAATTCTCTAAAATCTTAAGATTTGAAGCAGCAATATTTAAGCCTGCTTGGCAACTACTCACTAAAATACAAAATACTTCAGAGAAAATTCTCTAGTAGCTTAAATGAACTTTATAAAAGGTATGAAAGTGTGTTTTAAACATGTGCTCCCTGTGGCTGGGGATCTGCCCTCGGTGTTTTGACATGGAAATCTCATCAGTGTGGTGTTTTGCAACAAAACCGATATCGAACGGCGAACGCTCTCTCCCTGCCCCCGGCTACTGCTCCCGGTCGTGATATATCGCTCAAAACTTTCAATGAAGTACACCGTGAATTGCTATTAGTGTCAATGATTTTTTCGTCTCTTAAAACATTTTTTCTCCGTACACATGTCGGATTGTGGATCTAAAGGTTGTGATGGAAAGGTAAGATTTTCAGCTTTCGATTGGCAGTCTCCATTTGAAAATGGGAGAAGTGTGTACGGAGAAAAGATGTTTTAAGTGGCGCTCTGTACCGTAATTCTACCGTAAATTCTACCGTAAGTCCATACTGTGATACAGACCACTCCCCCAAACCGATATATAGGTGCACCGTGTATCGCTATTAGTGTTTAATATTTTTTTCTCAACTTAAAACATCTTTTTTTTCTTTGCGCGATACACGGTACATCTATATATCGGTTTGGGGGGGTGGTCTATATCACAGGATGGAGTTACGTTACAAAGAGTTCCAAATGATAGTGTTGTGTATCGGTAAGGATTTAACGATAACCGATATGGACCTTTTTTCAGGTTCCCGATAATTGATATATTGTTACGATATATCGACATCGGTCTTATCGCCGATAAGTAGCCGATAATATCGGGTACTTATCGGCGATAATGACGATAACGATAACTATCGGCGATATCTATATGGACCCTACAGATAAATGTACGGCCTGTACACTCAACTGTACGTGTTATTCCCGGGACGTGTAGCCGCCATGAGATCTGTACGGTTTTGATACGGATCCAGTAAAAATGATGTACCTCTCACATCCGACGCCATGGCTTTGTACCTTTATTCCTTGAGATCCACTGGGGACTTGCCACGTGTCAACCTGTCGGCTTTTTTGGCATAAGCTGCCAAAAGAGTCATTCCGGGATGCCGGCGCTCACGCTGGCCCGTCCGCTAGTGTTTTCTCATTCCAAGTCGTCCGTTCGATTCCGGCGGCGCGCGAATGTTATTTTGCGTCCGTTGTACTTTGTGTCCGTCGCCCTTTGCTCGTTCCATGTTTACCAGTTTGTCAGTACAATTCTGTACGCTGTTGTAAAATTCCTGTTCAGTTAACCGGCCAACGTTTATGCGCTGCGCTGTCCGTAATAAAATGTAGTTAAACGGAGACGGAACAGATTCTTATACGTGGCATGCCACGCTATATAAAGTCAATAATATAATACAGTATGTTATAAAGTACTATTATATGCATACTATAAATTGTTTTTGCTATCGCCGATATGGAATTTGTTGGTCTCAGACCGATACATCGGAAGCTCTGACCGTTCGATAACCGATAACTATCGGTATCGGTGTTATCGCGATAATTTTTTTACCGATACACAACACTACCAAATGAGACCGGCGCGGAGTCTAAATGTTATTTCACAATCCTTTCTGTACCAATACTTATTTATCCCAGTAATTATTGGCCTTACATTCATCGGTAAGTCAATTGCTATATAATAGGTAGTTCAACGCAATGTAAACCTTACCAATATATCAAACCAATATATCGATTATCCGTAGGTCAAAAAAGGTAGATCGGTTATCCACAAGAGAACCCATACACAACACTACCTACAGATGATATCCGTGATTTTTTCTCACATTATATCCACAATTGTTTCTTTCTATCACAAACTACTTCTGAACTCAAACGGTGAATTCAGACCTGTTTTTACTTAGGGTTTGTATGACGACTTTAGAATAAAAAAGCTCATTTCCCTCCTTTAGTCAACAGGCTTAAATAAATATAAAGATTTCAGCAGTATGTTTGGGATTCATTTTTGTCCAGACTTAAGTGGCAAACTCAAGTCTTCATCAAACACTATCTTTCTTCGTTAACGCCTATATTACACTCTTTTTTAATGTTTATGGGGGACATCTATCACAACACATAGTCGTCAGAGAACACCTATTGGCTATATGGAAAAAATTGGATGGCTATTAGCCATATAACCAAACTATATAACCATTCCAAATCTAACGCTACTTGATGCATAATACATTGTTACTGAATGGTTACTTACATTCCGGTTA
>JBBHKE010000072.1:0-42454 GCA_037447655.1 Zygnema cylindricum | reverse complement strand
TCTCTCTCTCTCTCTCTCTCTCTCTCTCTCTCTCTCTCTCTCTCTCTCTCTCTCTCTCTCTCTCTCTCTCTCTCCCTCTCTCTCTCTCTCTCTCTCTCTCTCTCTCTCTCTCTCTCTCTCTCTCTCTCTCTCTCTCTCTCTCTCTCTCTCCCTCTCTCTCTCTCTCTCTCTCTCTCTCTCTCTCTCTCTCTCTCTCTCTCTCTCTCTCTCTCTCTCTCTCTCTCTTTCTCTCCCTCTCTCTCTCTCTCTTTCTCTCTCATAGGAGTATCAAAAGATGGAGAGGGTGATATAGAGGGAGGAATAGAGGGAATAAGAGAGGGAGATGAAGAGGAAAGGGAAAAGGGAAAGGAGAGGGAGAGGGAGAATTAAAGGGAAAAGGAGAGTGGGGGAGAGAGGGAGATAAGGAGGGAAAATAAGAGTGCGAGAGCAACTTGCTCTAGAGTAAAACAACTTACTCTCTCTTTTTGTCCCTCTTTCTCTTCCTCTCTCTCTATTGCCCTCCTTTAAACCTTTGAGGGTGTTGTGTAGGGTGAGACGAACCGAGAGGTTGATGGAAAGAAAGGTGGTCCCCCGCTCACCCCCGCAAAAATAAAGAGAAAGAGGAACTTTTTTTTCTGTGAACATTTGGATGGCCTTGATGGCATTATTGATTGTTGTCTTCATTTGAAGGGCAAGTTCACAATCGTGGCAGGAATGTTATCGTTTGTAGCACTTTTAAACCTGTAAATTAGTAAATGGTACACCTTGAATCCCTACTAGCGTTATTAACGCTAATTCCGCACCCCCAAATTTTGACCGTAAAACCTTAAATAGAATTAATAACACTAATTGTTTTTTTACGTTAATTTAGATACTGGTTTATTAGCGTTAATAATTATAATTCATGGTCATCTTGAATAGAGTGGTGTACGTAACGTGTCAGACCGCCCAAAATTATACTTTGTTAAGTAATAATGTACGAAACATGGATTTAAACAATTGCGAACGCACGTAAACCTGTGCTCAGAATTAGTGGCAAAATGTGATAATACCTTTTTTAGTGTAAATATATTGATCGTGTATTAATTATACGGGAGAAAACCCAAATTATAATTATGAATCAATAAGAGTAAAAGGGCGCGACGTTGTTCGATTTGTCTGATTTTGTATACGTACCTATTTTAGTGTAAATATCTTGATCGCAGATTCATTATAGACGAACTTTACCCAAATTAGAGTTCTTAATAAATTAGAGTAAAAGATTTTTTTCCGAATCGCGAAAAAATCAGATTAGAGTTAATAACACTAATTATGTTTCTGCACTATTTATTTCGTAACGCTAATACCGATTCACGGTGTATATTCGTGATTATTTGTAACTGTCGTACATTAATTGCATAATTTTGGATTGAATGACGCAAGTGTTGCGCCCAACCAAAATGATGGTGCGGTTATCATTTTTCTTTTGGCTAATGCTTACAAAGACTGAACTGTGCGATTGTATCTTTGTAATATGAACGAGAGGAACGTTCTAACTTTGGCAGTCAATTTATACCGTACAGCCACGTCAATTTCTGAAAGTACAATTCATGGGAGCCTGCCATCTGTACAATGGCCAACTCACTTGATGGTATCCCTCGCGGCCTCGCCAGTACGAATAAAGAATAAGTACACAAATGCGCATTTTATCATCTAAATGCTAAGGATACATACTATTTATTCACCAAATTTTACTGATTATCAACGGGCAAATTCAAAAGCTGCCACTTCTTCTTCACAATATTAATACGAATAAGAACCATCCTGTGTCGAAGACTTGAAGCGCCTGGGAAGAATGGCAGCTCCATGTGCTTCAGCCACTCTCTGCAAGGGCTACGTGTCCCTCTCCAAAATGATCTGGACAGTGCAAGGCTCCCTGTCAAGATTGCCGACGTCATCCTGGAATGTTCATGAACTGAATCAGCCGTTAATGCCAGCTCAGCGTACGGCCATCACTGCCAGCTGGCCTCTTGCTGCTGGCCAATCTTATCGCTGTGTTACAGCCAGGGCTGCCAGCTCTGTGGATTCAGAAATAAGGTAAGGCTGCGGACGTACAAATAATAGCTCTGAACAAGGATAGGATTTATTTTCTTTCTTCCTATTTTGCCTTAAAATAATTTTCGATTGTTGGCGAACAGTAAAGCGTATGTGATCCCTTTTTTGAACTGTGCTTCTATTGTTTTATGTTCTGCAATTTTTGTGCCTAAATGTTGGTGTAATTATTCATCGTCGCCTGAGTTTATTCGCCGTTTTGTGAAATCACTCGTCGTTTGTGAATTTATTTGTCGTTTTCTGAATATTTTTGTCGTTTGTGAACTTATCTATTGTTCGTGAATTTATGTGTTCTTTGTCAGTGGTGCAGATATTACCAAAAATGAAGACGAAACTCTTAAAGTCCCTGATTATCCAATAATTCCTTTCATAGAAGGAGACGGGACGGGACCGGATATATGGCGTGCGGCGAAACATGTGTTTGATTCCGCGGTGGAGAGAGCGTACCAAGGCAAGAGGTGAAGTTGCGTACCTTTTCATCATTATTAGACAGTGAATCGTTTTCAGGGTAAAGGACTTATTAGGGTGTGGTGCGTATTAGTGTTGTTAATTATTATTCTGTTCCGAATGACGTTGCTGGTTGAAAAATTTGAGTAAAGATCAAAATAATTGGTGTCATTGACGCTATTTCAGGTTTGAGGGGTAAACTTTAGGGGCACCGACATAATGTCATTGACGCTAATAACCATACCTAGTCTAGCTTCCAAATTCTAAGAGAGTAAGAGAAATTATTGTCTTTATTAGCACCTTATTAACACTATTTTAAATTATTTACATTAAATAATATTCCGCCACGCGGCTCATTATGCCACTTAACTAAACAGTGTTTTTGATACTAGTTTCTAATTTTGTGTTAAAAATCACTCACTCGAGTTAAAATGATTAACTCTCGGAGTGTAATAATTTGCTATATATTGCTGAAGTGGATGACAGAAGAATCTGCTTTTTTGCCACGGCTTTGGATCAAGGTCTTTGTCGGGTAGGTTTGAAATTTGTTGAATAACGTCACATTAAATTGCTGTGTCTCAAACACATTTTTTCTAATTATTTTTTGTTTTGTTTAATTACTCAATTTTGACAGGGAGTATTTGTTAGCTCCTTTTATTGTTCTTCATGGTGCTAAAAAATAATTCAATTTCAATGCCACAATGCTTTACATCGAGACTTCCCTCCCTCTCTCTTGTTTTCTCATTTGCCGTTTTGCGGTTTATTCTTGCGCTTGTTTTAATTTTTCCTTTACAAGAATCATTTTGCTCTTTATTGAACAAAGAGGTGGATGACGGGGTTTGTTTCAATTTGTTGCAGGAAAATTGTTTGGAAAGAAGTACTTGCCGGTGAAAAAGCGTTTGTACAAACAGGAGAATGGCTGCCCGGAGCAACTTTAGATGCCTTTCGACAACACTTAGTCGGCATTAAGGTGCAGTCTTGCTTAAGTTTTATCGCTTGTCTGTTTGAAATTTTCAAATGAAAAAATGTTTTTTTTTATTATTATTGACAAAGGAGGTAATTGGTTTCTTCTCTTTTGTTTGCTTTAGAATAGAAAATTAAAAACCATGGTTTAAACGCTCTTGGCTAAATCAGGTAACTTGTTTTTGCTTTTTTTGTTTCGCGTAGAGTTTGTCGCGTTAATGTGGAGTAAGTCCCTGAAACTTAGTTCTATGATGATGCTTTTCAAATGAGTTTTTTCTTGGATTCTTGGATTAGGTGAAAATTTGGAGAAAAAGTTTGGCCAGACGCGGTATAAAGAAAATCATTTCAAGAAGTTTGTAACTCTTCAGTATCGTTTGAACTGGATTTGTTAACTTCTTTCTGTTTTAATCCTGCCAGGGTCCTTTGACAACACCTATTGGAGGAGGCATTCGGTCTCTTAATGTGGCTCTGAGGCAGGAATTGGACCTTTATGTTTGTCTTCGGCCAGTGCGATGGTATACGGTGAGCTGCTTATCCTTAACTGTTATCCTTTATTGTTATCCTTTATTTTTATACTCCATTGTTACCTTTCATACTTACCCTTTTTTAATATAAAAGCCTCACTTTTTTGTTGTGAATTCCGAGCTGCATAGCTCTGTATCGTCCCACGCGATGTTTTCTATTCAAAAACGCAGATGGCAATTTAGTGTGGTGTGTGGTGGTTGTTTTTTTATGCTTCTTATTAAGGGGTCTGGAGTTTGATTGTGGTTGGAGCATATGGCTGTAGTCTATAGTACATATTTTGCAGTCATGTTTTTATGACAAACCTATTTTGTGTCCAGAGAGCAAAACCAACCGGGACCTATTAGTTTTGCGAACTCCTATCCACGCTGTTTAAAGGAGTCATTCTCGGTTAGATATGGGAATCTAACCGATTAGCTACAGTACAGGATGGTGTGGTGTTTAAAAAGATCTTTTCATATGACAGGGTGTCCCATCTCCTGTGAAACGACCAGATGAAGTGAATGTGGTCATTTTCAGAGAGAATACGGAGGATATCTATGCTGGAATTGAATTCCAGCGTGGTACAGCTGAGGCTCAAACTTTTGCCAACTTTTTGCAAGAAAGCTTCCCAGACAGATATAAAAAGGCAAGTCTTTCTCCCTTTCCTTGTCATTTTAATTCAAAAGCTGTAGTTGAAATGTAGCATTTATATCTTTGTTTGTGCTACCTGCTATTACACCTTACTGAATTGAATTCCTGGAGTACTGAATTGAAAAATCTGTTTCAGTTGGCCTGCTGAAGGGATGATTACCATGCCTTTTTGTTTCTAATTTGCTTCAGTTTCTCTCAAAAATTGTTTCAAAAACGTGGGTTTATGTGTAAAAGAGCTCTTTCGGTAAATGTCAATTTGGAAATAAACTACTGCAATTTTTTATGTCATAGAGATTCATGGTTTGATGTTAGTGTTTTTGTTTTTTATGGTGTGACAGATCCGTTTTCCTCTTTCTTCTGGATTTGGAGTGAAACCTGTTTCAGAGGAAGGCTCCAAGCGTTTGGTCTTCGCGGCAATAAAATTTGCTTTGGCAAAAGGACGAAAAAGTGTGACACTTGTCCATAAGGTCAGTATTTTACCTGAGGGCCTCTGGGTCTCTCTCTCTCTCTCTCTCTCTCTCTCTCTCTCTCTCTCTCTCTCTCTCTCTCTCTCTCTGCATCTCTGCATCTCTTTTTTTTTGTTGCGCCCCACCTTTTACTTGAGGAAACAGGAAAGGAAGAGGTTTTGGATGAGACCTCTTACCAAAAGGAATTTGTATCTTCAACCACGAGAAATTGACATACAATTTTTCGGCATACAATGTGGAAATCACTTTTTAGTCCACAACTCCTTTAGAATTTTGAATAACGGATATCTTTGTAACGATCTTCAATTTCCCAGGTTTCTTAAAACAAAGCCCTAAGGTTGATTTGAGTTACAGTTTCCCCAAAGTCTATTTATTCAGTGTATGCATTTGTGTGAGAATTGCAAAAACTCTTTAATTTAGTTTTTGCATTTGTTTGAGGGGAGAAACCATTTTATTTAGTGTATGCATTTGTGTGAGGGTTGCAGAAACTGGTCTTTCATTAGATCATGGTCACTCTGATGTATCATCTACAAGCTTCCACTTGTCAAATGTAAGTGATATTGTAAAGAATTTTGTGTAAGTGACATTAGTAAGTAGTAAGTGAATTTCTAAATAGGTCAAGGAGATTATAACATATGGTGTTAAATGTTTTTGTGGTTCAAATGCAATTTGACAAATTGTAGGGCTGAAGACGCAACATATGTTATTGTTTCTCTTGTTTTTGTTGCTTGTAGGGCAATATAATGAAGTTTACTGAGGGCGCCTTTCGAGATTGGGGCTATGAAGTTGCGAGAGAAAAATTTCGAGAACAAATTATCACAGAGCGCGAAAGCTACATCTTGGAAAATAAAGATAGCAACTCGCATATATCAACTGAGGTAAGTTTTCCACCTTTATTGGTACTCCTTTCAATCTTTCCCTATTAACTTTAATTTTTGTGTAGTTAATATTGTTCTGTCGTCAACTTAATTTTGCAAACCTCGATACTAAAATATGAGCGATTATCTAATACTCTAATAATCTATGGTTAATAGACTCGAATGGTTCACACCACCTCCGGGACACAAAGAAAGGTAGACCGTGGTTGCTTGTAAATTCACATCTCCTTTAGCAATAGTTGTATCCACACTAATAAATTGCTTCATCATTGAAAGCGGTCATAGAATGACCCTAAAATTTGCCTGATGAACCGGTTCCCAAGTACGTTGAGAAGTAGACACCTATTCATGTTCATTGTGATACTGATGAGAGCCGTTGTTTTGGAAGCAGTGATGTTTCTCCACATGACCATATCCTGTTGTAGAATGATAAGTTTATTACACTATCGAAGTTTCACTCTCGTTTTGTAAATTGTACAGTTTGTACAGTTTTTTGAGTAATTGTACGTACTGCTACTCAGAAAAATGTATGATTCACTTTCAAAATCAGGGTAAGTTTCTTTCGTGTTATTACCCCATCATTTTCATTGAACTTTGATTCATCTTTGGCATATGACTGAACAGGAAAATGCCCAAATTTTGGAGCCTGGCTATGATCTTATGCCGCCTAAACGGAAGGAGGAAATATGCAAAGAGGTGGAAGGTGTCTTGGAAGAGCTCCATGCCTCTCATGGAAATGGAAAATGGAAAAATAAACTTTTGATACGCGATGCAATTGCAGATATTGCTCTTCAGCAGGTGAGCTGCTATTGGAGATGCTTGTAGCATCATCATGACGGGACATTACTTTTTTCTTTGTTCTTTTTCTTTTTTCATTACACTGCTAACAAACGTTAGCCTGGGCCATTTTAATTCTTGTTTAAGTCTATGCGATGGCTTTGCTTTTTCATGAACATAAATTTGTCATATAATGGACTGCACCTGATTTAGAAACTTTACGAATATCTGTGGACACACACTGTTCCCTTGCACATGTGAGATAAATTCTCACTAATTATGGTGAACATTTAAGGCTTGTCCAGGATATGCTATCTACTTACATTGTTCCTCCGACTGTGAACACTTCATAGTGGTGAACCTTAGAGGCGTGTCCCACGACATTTCACTTTTTGAGTTGTTAAGTGCTGAGATCTCAAATATGGGTATCGAGATTCGTCTGTGCAGGTACTAACACGTCCGACAACTTTTGATGTTGTGGCAACACTAAATTTGAACGGGGATTATTTGAGCGATGCTTTAGCCGCACAGGTGGGTTTCCCTCTTTGTACTCTGGAGCTGTTTCAACTCCTTGTTTTGGAACTCTGGAAGGTTAATGTACACCATGTCGCTATTAACGTTAATGTAATTATGGCCTTCAAACTAATCACACCTCGTGCAACCTTGAATTATCAATCTGATGTCCGGTCCGGTCAGTCTTCGAAAGGTCAGTCTCGGATTGGCTTCAAAGTGAAAAACAAACACATGTGCAGAGAGAAACATGAGTTTGAAGGCCAAAAACCATTAACACTAATAGCGATAAATGGGTGCTGTTTATCTTTGTTCTGTATTGACATTTCTTTGTCAGTGAGGACTGGAATAAGTTTATTTTGGCCTGCATTCCTTTAAGCAATTCTATTTTTATGTGCTTCTCTTGTTCTGTAGGTGGGCGGAATAGGCATTGCTCCAGGTGGCAATATCAACTATGAGACAGGCCACGCCATATTTGAAGCGACACATGGCACCGCACCAAAATATGCAAATCAGGTGCAGAGCTCCCTTAGAGCTGTTCAAATATGAGTTCCTGATTTCCCATAGAAAATAATTTCTGTCTTTCAAATGTTTAAATTTGTACCTGCAATTATATTTTTCTTAATTTGTGCGCAGAAATTACGTCCAATTAAGTGTTTGGTCAAGATTTTTTATGGATTAATATATGGAGTGGGTTCAGTACACTTTGCGGTTAGGTTAGCTCGTCGATAATTCGATGTAACGTTATCGCGGTAATTCGACTTTGATTCCAATCATTACTTAACACTATATATATATTGCTCTGCTGTTGAAAGAAACAAAAGATTGGGATGTCTGATTGAGACAAAAAAATCAGGCAGTGTGTCAGTGCTTGTCATATTAAGTGAAAAAGGGAAAAGCAGACACTTGCCATATCAGACCAACAGACAATCTTGAAAATAGGAATCATCTAATACCATATAGGTCATTTTGCTGTTATTGCTGTGCCATTTAGCAATGATATCTAGGCATGTAATACGTGCCCTGTGCTATATTGAGTTAGAAGACATGCCAGCAAATAGAAAAGAGCGATGGAAAGACAAAATAGACATGAGAGCCCTGCCGGGCCCAAGTCCTTGGCTCTTCAAACCGGAAAGGTAAGGCTCTCTTCTATGTAGGCTGAGAGATAAGATCAGAGAGAGATCCGAGGTCTAGGTGGTTCAGGTGATATAGTCGGATAACTAAATCAGATCTGTATTCTAGAAACTAGGTCTTAGAAGCTAGAATAGCATAGAACAGGTAAGATGACTAGACTCTAGATACTGAACTGTTAGATATCACTCGACTTTTGCTGGTAGTAGAATTCTAGACTGCGGCATTAAGAGCGTCTAGCAACGATCAATGCGAACATACAAAAGCGAAAACATAATGTCATGTGTTTTAGAACAATTCTTTACAATTTTAGAACAATGTCTTTTGAATTCTTTTGAATCCTTCAATTCTTTTAAATTTTTGACTTCTTTGTTTTCTTGAAAAGAAAATTCCTCTATCTAACATGCTCTTGTTCGACAGCCTCAAGTACCCTCTTGTTGGCGTATTGTTTTCATTCTGTTTCGGAATCTGTTTTGAAGGTTTAATGAACCACTAGAGTGATTTGCTCTGTGTCTTTTTTTGTTTCTTTGTTTGCAGGATAAGGTCAACCCAGGGTCGGTGATTCTATCAGGAGAGCTTTTACTGCGCCATATTGACTGGAACGAGGCTGCGGATCTCATTGTGGCGGGAATGGACCGCACCATCGCACAGAAGAAGGTCACATATGACTTCCACCGACAAATGCACGACCCAGAGGCAAAACTTTTGAAATGCTCAGAGTTTGCCCAAGCGATAGTGGACAATATGACAGAACAGGCACTAGCAAAAGCTCGACTATAAAATGCGATAGTCATCTGAGGCTTTTTCCGAATAGGATTTGGGAAAGTCAAGGTTACACCAGTTTTTTTTGATCCTATTGCACTTTCAGCTGGATTTTGTTGATGATGTCCTGGATCACACTTGTGTATATGTTTTTCTTTTCTGGTTGAAAACATCGATAATTTTGACCGTAACATGCTTCAAGGGCCAGCCTTAACCCACCACCAGCAAAAAAAGTTCAATAAAGTCAGTCTATACCTGTTAGAGCTTTCTACTCACTATTGTATGACTTGCCGTATGTTGGAGGGGATGTGTGGCTAGAATTTTAGTTTTTTTGATTAGGTTACTCTGTTGGTTCGAACTGGTGGAAGAGAAAAAAAAAATCAATTTGTTGCGTGAAAAATGTTTTAAAGCTTTCAAATTATAGTGAAACAGACATCAATTCCTGAACTTTTCTAGTTGCAAAAGTGGCTCTTCAGCTCACGACAAACCTAAAATGCCCATATACTTGATCAAGCACACAAAATTTTGCTGACATTTTTGGATTCCTAACAGTACGTTTGACATAGAATTTTGCAAAACAATTAATTTTTGAATAACAAAGTATTGAGTCAAACTCTTGTACATAAGTTCCTCGAATATTTCCATAGTCAGCAGGATCATGGTAGTAGCTGAAGTTAGGAAATTACCTATAATCTCAGATTTTGTAAAAACCAAGAATTGACAGCAACATAAACATACGTTTTTAAAAAGGATTTGGGATGCCAATGTACAAGATAGTGTGTCCAATAACAAACGGCAGTGTGTGGTTAGAACCTCTGAGCGTCTCCAAGGGACAGAAATGAAACAGGTAGAATTGTGGCCGACAATTTTGTAATTTGTTTGATACAGCAAAATTGAAAAAACAAGATCAAAAGTTTCAAAAAAAAGGTCATCAAAAACAATAAACAGAAAAGAGTATGCTCATTGAACAAAATAAAGACACTCAGACGAGCTGCAAACATATCAACCAATTAATCATTGAAATCCAAACCCCACAGCCAATCAAGCGACGACAAGGAGATCCACACTAAGACTTTACAATAGTCTATTGTGTTCTTGCACCACAAAGGATTCTTGTTTGCACACCCATAAAATTTTTATATCCATTGACACTATCGTTGTTTTGGCAAGACCAAAAGTTAACAGAAAAAATACAGTTAACAGATAAACACAGTCAACACAATGTTCTTGTGACGCAATGCTGGGATTTTGATAGCACATGATTGAATAGCAAGGTGATGATGGAGCAAGCAAGTTATCGAGAGAGTAAGGGAGGTGAGAGTGAAGAATCTCTCACGACCAATCTATGCTGCCCACTGTTGTTTTTACTTCTGTTGTTATATTTGACACCTTTTTCAGCAGCTGGTAAAAAAAGAAACAACAAATGGTGTTCCAGTTTTAGTCACCTGTTGACTTAACGTTACAAGTGATGTTCCATGTTGGGAACATCGTTGAATCCTAATATTAGTAGCTTTTCTCAACGTAAACCAAACATATGAACAATGCACAACTCTAAGCTCAACATTACCGTGCAAAACTGAAACCCGGATGGTTATTGAGCATCTCCACTCATTTCCACTCATTTCCGCTCAAATAAATTAAAAAATTGTGATGTTAACAAAGTACCTGCACAGTTAAAAAGTCGTAAGTGAGCTGCGCGGGTGTTATTAAATAATGTGAGGTAGCTTTTTGAGTATGGGAAGTGCTGGAAAATAATAATAATAATTCACAATTTTCCCATGTAGCTAACAGTGAGGACGATCCGACAACTGAACTGAGAATTGAGGTATCTATGTCTCTTAAAAAGGCTAGGGAATGTGTCTCCATAAGACTGTTTACACAAAACTTAACAAAGTCAACCAAAACATGGTAACAGAAAAAAAGACCTACAACATTGTACATTATTAAAATATGGTACCAATGGTATCTTTGCTTGAAAAAAAAAAACCATATATCATAAAAATGGCTTAACACAAGTGAATGAATCGAAAAACCAACCAAAACCTTAAATACAAAACATGTCCATGAAAAAATCATAACACATTATGCATCCATTAAGGTAAATATCCCTGAATTTATTACTAGTGAGGGCTAACATTAACTCACCTTACTCGGACGTGATGTAGGCTCACAAACAATATTCAGTTCATTGGTCGAGGACCATCCAAAAATCGATTTGCCGCTACAGCTTTGACCTTTGCTATAAAATCAGGCATCTGTCATGAACCCAGCCCTCATAGCTACAGAGTTAGAATTCGGGTTAGCGTTAAGATTAGGGTTAAGGTAGAGTTAAGGCTAGGATTAGGGGTTTGCCTCGATGTTTGAACGAATGATTAACGTTAACAGCCATGATCACAAAAGGCGACAACTTTGCAAACCAAAGGGAGGGCTTTTCACTTTCCAATCCTCAAGGGAAACAACGTAATCCATATGATCTCCCCAAATTTGAGCTCGGCCTAACCAGGTTTAAACAAATCATAATTTAACTTTCTTATCCTCACCCCTGGAAAATGTTTGAGAACCCCAGAAAAGCTGGTGAGGCGCATATCAGTCTCAGCCAAAATAATATCGAGTGTCTCCACATCCTTGTGAAGCAATTCAACCTGCAAAAAAACTCAATCCTTTTCAAAATAAGCCCTCAAAGAAATTGAAATTTGAAACGACAAGTCAATTATAGAGAGTCGGGGACAATTCTTCGGACATGTTAAATATGACGCACTGATGATTGAAAGGTAGACGAGGCATTCAAGAAACATGAAGAAAAGGACGGGAGAGAATTACACCGGTAAGAGAGATGAAATTGTGTAATGCAGAAATGAGGCACATGAAATGTCATGAAAATGAAGTCCAACCAGGAAGGAATTAAACAAGATATACCTTATTCCCCGAGAAAAGGTGAAAAAAAAAAGGAAAAAGAGCGCGAGGGATAATGCATCAATCAAAAGCAATTCCAGGAGCATTGATGGCTTTCTAAAATAAGGGAAATGAGCAATAAAATGTAAAAGGATATTACCAGGGATAGAACAATGCATCAACAAAAGACATGGCAAGAATCGACTGGTTAATAAAGAACCAGAAAGAAATGAGAAGTAAAAGGATTGCAGGAATAGCACCTCAGCCTCAGACTTCTGATAATTTGAGTGAAACAACTGAAGTTGTCTCCTTTGTTTTGCGCATTGTTTCTCAAGAGCTGATAATTTACCCATAAGTGACTTTTCAATCTCCTTCAAACTGCAAGAAAGTCAGCCGTTAAACAAGCTGGAGACCATCAGGAGAAAGTCGTGCCTTCTCTCAAAAAAACAAAAATACCATTACAAGAACAATCATGCCTTATCAAATAAGAGCTCTTAATACATTCAAACGACAAAATATAAACAGTAAAAAAAAAAGCAGTCTCCAAAACTCACATTTCCCAGAGTGTTTGTAATTGTATTCTCGCTGTCAATTCCAGACCCTTTTCGCTTCTCTTTTCTCCCTCACTTTCTACCTTGAGACTGTTCGCACCATTTTTTGGGCATTGCTGACCATTATCCCCATTCGCTTTGATATTTTTGTTCACCTCTGTACTTCCCTCATTTATTCTGGCTTTACCATCTGTGCTGCCAACAGGTACTCTTTTTGCCCAATTAGCTAAATACTCCAAACAGCCTGCAATTTCTCTTTCCATAGCCTCCAATTCCTCCTCTTTCTTTGTAACTTCCCCCTGTCGAAGTTTGACTTCCTCCTCTAACTTCTTTACCATCAGCTCCAATTCTGATGTTTTCCTCCTTCCATCTTCTTCTTTTCTATTCCATGACTCCTCTGCTTCGCGCATATTTGATCCAACTTCTACGATCTTTTGTTTGGAAATTTTCGCTTCATTTTCCCACTTTGCAGCTTCGTCCTTACATTTAATTGTTTCACTCCTACATGTGACCATTTCGTCCTTACATTTGACTAAGTCATCATTATATTTGACTATTTCATCCTCATATTTGACTATTTCATCCTTACATTTGACTATTTCAAACCTTAAACGTTTCAACTCTTCCTCGTTTTTCAAAGAAACTTGTTGTTCTAGCTCTAATCGCTCCTTTAAATGCATCAATGTCCGCTCATTCTGTTGTTTCCATTGGATCATCACGTCCAATTCTCGCCTCAATTCCGTGGACAATTCCTTCTTCTCTATAAGTTGCCTTTCAGTTTCCTGCTTTGCATTTACAGCAAAATTGAGTCTTTCTGCCAGAAATTTTACTTCCTCCTCAAATTTCGAACATTTTTGCCCTGCATAAGTTGCCCTTTCTTCTAAAGACAACCTCGCAGACTCTTCCGCTTCTTTTTGTGCCACCATATCTTTGAGCTCTAGTTCTAATTGATTATTTACTTCCTTGAGTTCCCTGAATTCATCTGCACGCACAATGTGCTCTTCTAATCCACCACCCTGGTAATCATTTCTTTCATTTGCCGCATTTGACATTCTCAGCTGTCTCACTTCTTCCTTCATAGCCGTAATTTGCTCTTCTGCTTCTTGTAACAGTTGAAGATATCGCCTAATTTCCTGTTCTTTCATTTCCACGTCCCTTTTCAGGTCAATAATGATCGTCGGCGAGTTTTGACTCTCCTGCTTCTCCCTTTCACCTTCAAGTGCCTGCAGTAGCATACTGCACCGCTGTCCCATTTCCACTTCCTTGGCGAGAAGTTCATCTTCCAACCGTTTGTTACCTTCTTCTGCTTTCTTAAACTTTTGCTCCATTTCCGTTTCCTTAACCAACAAGGCTTCTGCATTTCTATTTGCAACTGTCTCACACCATTCTAATTCCTTCAACCTCCCCTCTAGTTCATCCACTTTCTTTCTCATCACTTCCTTTTCATTCATGAGTCGGTCAACTTCTTCCATCCCTTGATTTAACCGTTCAAGGGCTTCCTTGCGATCGTCATCATGCTTCTTGAGAGCCGACTCTTTTCCTGATAATACCGATTTGAACTCTATTTCCCTTCCCTGAAAGGCCATGTTTTCTTCCTTTAGCATCTCTGCTTTCCGCAAGAGTTCAGTCACTTGACCGTCCAGATCTCTTACATTGTCTTCAAGGACACTCTTTGATTTCCGCACATTTTCCATTTCAATCTCTAGTTCTTGTTGGCGAATCGCGAGTGCCAGAACCGTCTCTTTCTCGTTTACCAGCTCAGCCTCCAGATTTATTTTCAATTCATTCAATTGTTGGAACTCTTCTTTGACTATTTTTAACTCCTCGAGGTCTGAATCTTGCTTTTTGAGGACCAACTCTCTAGCAAACAAAGCTGCTTCTAACTCGGCTTCCCGTCTCTGAATGGCCTCAACTTCTTTCTTTTGAAGCTCCGATTTGTGCAGGAGTTTGTTCAATTGAACTTGCAGTACTTCGAAATTTCCTTCGTGAAAGTCCTTTGTCTTCCTCACCTTCTCTTCCAATTCAATCTCTGTTTCTTGCTGTCTAATAGTCAAAGCTTGAACTGCATTTCTCGCATTTGCCAGCTCTCGCTCAAGCTTTGCTTTCGAATCATTAAAATATTGAAGCTCATTTTTCGCTGTTTTTAACTCCTCTTGCAACTTTCCTTCCTGAAGATACAACGCATCAAGCAATCCTGTCAAGTGCACACCATTTTCCTTTTCTATCTCCGCTTGTTGGGCCAGCTTGCGGGACAAAGACTTCTCCTCTTCAAGAGCCGCTCGGCTATCCTCTATTGATTTTTCCAAAAATTGTGATCTCTCATTTTCTGCTCCTATAGTCCTTTCCAGAATCGCGTTGCGAACACTATTATCGAGTTCCTTAGCTAATATCCTTTCTAAATCTTGCACCAAACAACGTGCATTTTCTTTCTCCTTCCATACCTCTCTTTGCAAATCCTCTACCATTTGTCCTAGGAGTTGTTTTCGTTCCTCCAGCAATCCTTCAACTTTATCCCTCATATTTTTCGCATGTCTCAAATCACCTTCCAAGTCATCAATCCTTTGTCTCAAAACAACTACCACTTCTTCGACCTGAGTAACTTTTTTGCATGCTTCCTCTTTCTCGTTGACTTCTACCGCCAATTCTTCAATCAATTTCAACTCATTCTGTCGCTTCCTGGCCAACTCCGCTTTGGTGATGGACAAATTAAGGGCATCCTCCAAACCATTTGCCAGCGCAAACCTCATGTGTGAGCCCAAAGACACTACCTTCTGCCTCTCCCTTGAAATCTCCTTCGCCACTATTTCTCTCTCCTCACAGAGTTGTTTATTTTTTTGAGCCAGCTCTGATTTTCTCACCTCTTTCTCTTGTCTCAAATTGTCTTCCAACTCACAGATCCTTAGACGTAAAATTTCTGCCTGCTCCTTCTCTTTCTCCTTGATTTCGACCAACTCTGCATTCAACCTCAACTCGTCCTCTTGCATTCTTCTTAACTCGGTTTCAGCCATAGATAAACGAAGGGCATCCTCTAAACCCCTTGACAAAGTAAACTCCATATGAGCCTTAATAGACAACACCTTCTGCTTCTCTTCAACAACCCACTTCACCAGCGCATCCCTCTCCTCACCCGACTGTCTTATTGTATTCACAAGGTCTGATTCGTGATTTTGCTTCCTGTTCAACTCAGCTTTACAGATGGATAGGTGAAGAGCATCCTCTAAGCCACTCGACAGAGCAAGCCTCATGTTTGACTCAAGAGACATAAATATCTGCCTCTCTTCAGCAACCTCCTTTGCTAGCACATCTCTCTCCTCAAACAACTGCTTACTTCTATGCGCAAGTTCTGACTCTATACGCAAACGTTCTTTCCTCTCCCATGTTAACTCCTTGGCCTGATCATTCATTTTCGTCTGTAATTCAACAACTTTCAACTCTAACATATGTAACTCCTTTTCCTTCTCACTTCTCCAGTTTTGGCTGCATTCTGCAAGTTGTTTCTCTTGCAATTTTTTTAACACAGTTTCAGCCATAGATAAATGAAGGGCATCCTCTAAACCCCTTGACAAAGTAAACCCCATATGAGCCTTAAGAGATACCACCTTCTGCTTCTCTTCAGCAACCCTCTTCACCAACGCATCCCTCTCCTCACTCAACTGCCTGTTTCTATTCTCAAGGGTTGATTCGTACTCTTGCTTCCTCTTCAACTCAGCTTTACAGATAGATAGGTGAAGAGCATCCTCTAAGCCACTCGACAGAGCAAGCTTCATGTTTGACCCAAGGGACATAAATTTTTGCCTCTGTTCATCCACCTCCTTTGCCAGCACATCTCTCTCCCCACACAAGTGCTTACTACTATCTGCAAGTTCTGACTCTATTCGCAAACGTTCTTTCCTCTCCCATGTCAACTCCTTGGCAAGATCATTCAGTTTCGTCTGTAATTCAATCACTTTCTTCTCTAACAGACCTAACTCTTTTTCCTTCTCACTTTTCCAGTTTTGACCGCATTTTGCAAATAATTCCTCCTTCTCTCTCATCCTCTCCCTCTCTGCCGTCAACTCTTCTCTTAAAAATCCTGCTGCTTTGACTTCGCGAAATGCAGCTATCTGTGAGCTCCGTAGATGGCTCTCAAGTTTCTCGGCTCTCTCTTTTGTGTTAGCAATTATATCCTCCTTCTCCTTTAACGTTTCAACGAGCTTCCTCTCCAACTCAGCTGCTCTTCTCTGCTCAATTTCTAGTGTCTTTGCCGACGTTCTTATTGTTGTCTGATTCTTGGTTAGAGCTCCTTTCAAATCCTCGACCTCCTTTTGCAGTTGAACGGCTTCAACTTCCTTAACATGCAGCATGTTTGTCACGTCCGACATTCTTTCATTTGTTATGTCAATGGCGGCTTGGAGGCTATCGGCAACCTCAGCCCATTCTTCAATACTGGCCCTCTCAGTCTTCAATTGTAGTTGTGCCCTTTCAAGTTCCTCTTTATGCATCTCCAACTGCACTTGAAGTTCTTCCACTTCCTTCTCGGATCTTTTTTGTTCCTCTCCCAATCGTACTTGAAGTTCTTCCACTTCCTTCTCAGATATTTTTTGTTCCTCTCCTAATCGAAGACTAAGGATCGACTTCTCTTCGAGCCTCATATGCATTTCTTGAATTTGACTCCGAAGCTCTCCTAATTCTGCATGCGCACTTAACACCAAATTTTTCACCTTGTAAAGCATGGATAGTGCATTTTCTCTCTGTTCCTCGAGCTTTTCAATAAGTTGCATAGTTTTTGACTTTTCTCTCCCTGCTCTTAATGTACCACATGCTAGTCTAGTATGCTTCGAAACTGACTCAGGTGACTGCGGTTCCCTCCATGTCCCGGAATGTGTAGCAGATTTTTCTTCGGAAATTTGGACCAATTGCTCCTTCACTCCTTTCTTCAACTTGTGAAGCTTGTTCTCAACCTCCACTTTCTCGTCCTCCTTGTTATGCAGCAAGTTCTTAAACATTTCAATTTCCTTGACTCGTGCACGTTTCTCCAGCTCCAAGACATTTTCAAATTGACTCACCATGCTACTTTTCCTCTCTAATTCTTCTCGCAGCTCCACTATCAAGGCCCTTTCTTTCACCAAATCCTCGGCCGTAATCCATTCTCCAGTTTCTAACTTCTTAGCGACTTCCATCATCATTTGAGTGTACGAGTCCTCGGACCTCTGTTCTACCAAAACAATTGCTTCTTTCAGTTCAGAAATTTGCTTTTCCGTGTCTTTGTCCTTCCTTTCTCTCACTGCTTCCAGTTCTCGTTTCTCCAAACGCTCTCGTTCAATCTTTGCAAGAGACTGTTGAAATATAGCTTCTAGATCATCCACAGATTCCTTAACGTCAAAACTAGTAAGTTCGTTCGCCACATGCTGTATTATTGTATCCCTCTGAGAAATGGCTTGCTGATAACCCTTTAATATATTCTCCTTTTCTGCTCTTTCTTCCAATAACTTTGCAGCATGTTGCTTTGCAGCTGCCAATTCTTCCTTCAAAACATTCACAGATTCTGGTAAATATGTATCAAGGCTCAATCCATCAATACTTCCTACCAATGTTTCCCGTCCATTTGTTTGCGAATCACTCGTCTCTTCTTGAGACTCTCCCTCTTTTTCACATACTCGCGGTTTCAAAGATGATGCCATTTCCGTGGATTTGATTGAAGACTAACATAACATGTTTATAAAAATATCCAACTGGTGACTTTCTTGTACATGATAGAATTGAGTTAATATTCTCACATGATTTCAAAAATTGAATTCAAGTTGAATTATGATTAATGACAAGATCTCACAGCTGGCTTATGTTGTCCCTTAAAAGGTAAAAGGAATATGAAGGTGTGAACCATCTGCAGTCATGCAGTAAGTTTAGCATGGCTGCAAGAGAGCAAAAAACAAAGTATCCGTTACAGGTACAGAGATGGAAACGAAGTACAAAAAGTTATCCCTGTTGCGCTGTTCCCAACTGGAGGACATCATGAACTCAGTATTTCTTTCTATGAATAGTACAGTCCAGGACACCGTGAATCGCTATTTGCGCTAATGCTTTTTTTGGCCTTGAAAGTTTAGACTTTGTTCACATTCATGAGATGGCAAATCTGACGGTTGAGATGGAAAAATCATGTTTTTATATTCCGCGTAGTGTTCTCCAAAAAAAACTGACACGTGCGCACGGTGAAAAATTGGCGGAAACTGTTGGAAGGACGTTTCAAATGTGCGAAAACAATTGGAAACGCTATATGCGACGTAGTTCGAAAATTCTTTAGTACAATCCATTAAAGTTCGAGATTTTTGAGTTTAAGTTCGAGCAGTTTTCATACAATACGATTTTTTTGTAGAATAAGTACCAGAGGGAAACAAAACTGAGCGCATCATTGACACCTATTTGCCATCTCGATACATCCATGTAAGCGGCCGCCGTGTCCCTGTTCGACGTAATCGGTCACATGTTTGGTAAAAGTTCGGACTCTCGTTGCAACAGGTGACGTTTAAACAGTTCAATATTATCCGACGTCATCGCTTCCCTATGCTATCATGGTACCTTTCCTGTAGTTCGAATTTTCAATTTTGATTTTTTTTAAATAACTTTTTGTTTGTTACATAGTTCAAAAGTAGGCGTTTTTATGGTAGGCCTTTGGTCGGCGCCTTTATCGTAAGTTGTGTTATGGGCTTTTCATGTGATCTTCTTAGATCGCTACTTTGATCGGAGACCGTCCGATCGTCTGAATCTGACGGTGTAAATAAAAAAATTTGGTCCGAATGTTTTAATTGGTCCAATTTTTGGTCCGAATGTTCTAATTGGTCCGAATAGGTCCGAATACAATATGGGTCTTAAGGTCATATTGTATGTTTTGCATACAATAGGCATATTGTATGGGCCTACTTTCACCTACTTTTGAACTATGGTTTGTTAGGCCGCTCAACCTCATCCGAAAAGCTTGTCGTTGTTAAATTGACGGGTCTGGACATTGATCCGGTGGAGATTGCGTTCTCGAAATATTTTGCAACGACATTTGTAATCACCCAATCAGACAAAGTTTATCGGTACGGAATAGGGTCCAGCCAATTAGATTATCAATTCTGAATCTAAAATTTTGACTTTTGCAATTTGAAAATGCGTGGATTTGGGCTCTTTGTCCTAATAAGTAATAACCTATTTTAGGAACTTGAGTGCATATTTTTCCTGCGCACTAAACCACACTTTCTACCTAATGGTGCCAAACAATAATTTTCGACTGGAGTTCAGTACACAGCCCGTCGTTATTAATTAAACATTTTTCGGGCAGTCAAAGCCTCTTTTTCTCGTCACATATTTTTCCGATTTCGAGTAGTGACGTCATTATTGAAAGGTAAGTCCGTCATCTTTCGTCATTGCTTGCCTTAGAAAAAACATCCAACGGTCCATCGCAGAGCTACACGCTTTTTCACTGTAGAAAAGTGTTTAGTTTTTTAAGGGCGTTTCTTCGGGCATTTTGTTTTTGTTGCGCAAGGTTTTCGAAACTGCGGCCAATTTTTTTGAAATTTTCCAAATCTCTGAAAATCTTTGGTGTCGGCGCAGCTTGCGGTCTAAATCCAAGGGCACGCTCCCACGTAACCGAAACTTACTCTGCTAGTTTGTTTTTTAGCGAACATTCTCCGTACTAGTTTCAAAAATGTTGTGCGCGTGTAAGGGGGTGTCCCCATGTATATACTACTTTGAAGAAGTACTTTGAATTTTAGTGAAGATTTTACGTACTACTGTACTTTGAAGAGCGTTCCAATGTGCAATCGGGTACGGATTCGGGTACCCGATTGCGACCTCTGCCATGGAGGCATGGATGTATCAGTATGCGATGCTGAGCGATACGCATCCCTAGCATTACCGATTCACGATCTGATGTGGACTGTTTGTTTTCTTAATTTCTTTTGTACTACCAAGGATTTTCGACTACAGTACAGTACTTGCTCTTCTTTCCCTCTCATCCTCTCCCTCTCCCACTCCCTCTCCCTTTCCCTCTCTCTCTTCCTCGCTCTCCCCCTCTCGTGCTCGCGCGTCATGTTGTCGGGTCGCGCCGACGTGAAGTACGGCCTGCAGCTGCCCGCCAAGGCGCAGAAGCGGCCGCAGTCGGGCCACAGGTCGGCGGGGAAGGCGCCTCTGCCGCCCTCTGTTTTCGGGTCCGACGAGGACGAGGATGTCGAAGCGGAGATCGCTCGCCAAGCTTTAAAGAAGCAGTCGCGACGTGAGGTGCATTTTTCTCTTCTTATTCTCTTCTTATTCTCTTCTTATTCTCTACTTTTTCCCTTTACTTTCTCTTCTTTTTATCTTCTTTTTTTTCTTTTTTTTCTCTATTTTCTCTCTTCTTTCTCTCTTTTTCTTCACTTTTTCTTCTCTTTTCCTTATATTTTCTCTTCTCTTTTTTCCTCGTTTAGGTGTTGGAAACCAATGATTGGGAGAAAAAAGATAAAGCAAAAGATCGAGCAAAGTAGAGAGCGAGTTCAATGTTTATTTTGGTTGCCCTAATTTTCCTAAAACATTTTCTTGCATGTTTTTCTGTACCAATTCTTGTTCTTTTTCTTTTCTATGTAAATTAGTGTGGTCCGCAGCAGTTGAAAAGTATATTCTGTATGGGAAGGTCTCTCTCTCCCTGGAAGTCCGGTTCTTTTTTTGTTAATTTTGGACTACTCCAAGTTTTCGAGATTGGCCTATTCCTCTTTTTTATTGCTTTGTCGTTTCTGTGATGGGGAGGTGTTATGCGTTTGCAATGTGTTGAAAAGGATGGGGAAGGGGATATGAGGAGCCATGAGAATTGAAGAGGTAAAAAAAAAAAGTTTAAACGGCAATGACTATTGTATGAAATTGGTGGTGATAGAGTCCATTCTGTTGTGAAATTAAACCTTTGTCAAGATCCCTCCAATATTCATGTCCCGTGTTTTTTTGTCCTTAGTTTTCTTCCTGAAAACTCAATATCTTACTCCCCAAGCCCGAAATATGATTCTGTAATTTGATTTTTAAATCCCCAATCTTCTCCTTTTGTGTTTTTTTTGGTACTAAACGAAACTATTTAATATTAAAACGGATAGAAACTGGTGTAAACCAACTTTTCTTACTTTCTAACGATGTTTTTCTTGGCCAGGAATATATTTATGAGGAAAATTTTGCAATTTAAAGTTTTTCTTGTTTTTTTGGCCTGAAACATCTTTTTTTGAGGAGAATTTTGAAGTATTTCTTTTCAGGCTTGAAATTTGTTTTTGAGGAAAAAATTGTAATCCTCGAAGTGTTACTTTTTTGGCTTGAAATTGGAGGGAAACAGGTGGAGCAGCAGCATGCTGCGGCCTTAAAGGAAGATGCGTCAGTTTTTGATTATGACGGTGTTTATGATGAAATGAAAAAAACAAAGGACAAGGAAAAGTTTGAAGACGAGCCTTCGAAACGCCAGGTGTGTTTTTCCTTTACTAATTCCGCCAGATTTGTTGTATTCTTATCGTTTTGTTGGTTGTTTTCTACGCCATTTTTATTTTATTGTTTGTTTCACAGTAGTTGTGGCTAAGCAGCCTAGTGTTTTTACAAATTTTGAGTGTTTCATGGAGGAGCTGTTTTGCTTTTCTGACTACTGCTAAGAAGAGAATATAGTTTTCGTTTGTAGCAAAGCAGGTTTGTCTGAAACTGTTCAATTGAGTATTTTGTCACGTTTGTTCTATGGATGGAACAAGCTTTTAAACGGGCATACACTTTGCTTTACTTAAATTACGTGTCCACATAGGAATTTAGTGCTTCCATTCAAATGGCAGGATTTTTCCGGAGCTTCTCTTCTGTCATTTTTAAACTTTTCCACTCTCTTGTCAAATATTTTAGCTTGGTATCGACCTGTACAAGTGTTGATGGGGATCTAACTATTCAAAGGGCTTTAAGTTGTTGCCACACATGATGGGTATGATTATATCAAACACCATAGAAGAATACTGTCCGTCGCTATTAGAGTTAGTGAATAATTAACGTCTACACTTTGTTAGTTTTAACTGCAGCATTCCGCAAAATTTGGTGCATTATGAGCCATTTAACTAAGTAGTACCGTCAACACTAATTTATGTCATTCGGCTAAAAAGACACGCACTTGAATTAAAATGGACCCAACCTTCGCCTCCAGCCTCAGAACTTCCGGGGGGGAGAAGGTCAATTAACCAGAGGAATGTTATTAGAAACCGCTATGCACTGTCTGCTAGCCAAGGGGAGCCTCTTACCCTTCAGGAGGCATTTTCAGAACCCGAAAAAGAGCACCGGATAGCGGCAGCAAATGATACGATGACGCCTATTATGGAGCCCCAAACTTGGGAAATTGTGGAACTTCCACCGGATAAGAAAGCTATTGAAAATTATCTGCTAATTGAAGAATTAACCATTGAAGGGGTCAACAAACTTCAGACAACTTTAAAATACAGATTTTATGTGCAAGATATAGGGGAGACTAAGTATATCCTTGGAATACAATTCGGGATTTCAAGGAGTCGTTTGTTCTTTTTTTTCTCCTTTTGTTTGACTGGCATCAGCTGGGATGATGTGGCAGTCCAGATACATCGGTCAACTTTTGAATAAGGCGAAGGTGAGACAACAAGAGCAAGATATTATTCGTGAACGCGTGTTGAGTAAGGAACGTGAGAAGGAGGACCATTTGTATGGAGACAAGGAGAAGTTTGTCACCAGAGCCTATAAGGAGAAGCTCGCGGAACAAGCACAATGGTTGGAGGAGGAAAAACGACGGGAGGCTTTGGAAGCAGCCAATGATGTAAGCTCGTCTTTTTTTTTTGTACAATTTTGCATTAATTTGCTCCCACGGCTCTGAAACTTGCGTTAACTTGTCAAAGTGATGATGAGAAAGAAGCTTACTTCCTGGGCGTGCTACTAAACAAAAATAAATTTAGTTGTAGATTTATAGATGAAAAAGTCGAAGGTTGACGTTTCCCATAGAAAACTGTAGAAAACTAAGTACCTGTAGTCTCTAAAGTTAGGAAAAAGCTAAAATCTTCGATGTTATTCACTCAACTCTTCTCATGGTTCATTTTCGACTCCGGCTCTTAGAGGGAGACGAGCTATTTTCGACATCATTTTGTTGTTTTTTTGTGGCTTATGGCTTCTTCTTCTAACACACTTGTCGGGTTTTTTTTGCAGGTTACGAAGAAAGAAGACCTGAGTGATTTTTACCGCAATTTGCTTCATAATAATGTTGCCTTTGGAGGTAAAGTAGAAGAAGATAACAAGAAGAAACCTCGAAATCTTTCTCACGAAGGGAAAGTAATAACACCTGTCATTATAAACACCCACGATGAAGCAAAAACAGACAAAATTAAGGATAGTCGTAATGCTCCCAATCCTGCACTGAGGGATGGAGAGATGGAAAGAGGAGGAGAGAAGGAACGGGTAGGAGAAAAGCAAGTATTGAGAGGAGAGGAGGGAAGGGATACAGAAGGAGATGGTGAAGGTGGTGATAGACAGACACATACAGGCGAGGATCAAGAAAAGGTTTTAACTAAACCAGGAGGTAGTAGCGTTGACAGATTAGTAGAGGATAAGACAAAAAAGACAGCTGTGGAAAGTAGTAATGGTCGGGTAAGAGACGAGAGTAGTATGAGAGATAAAGCTGAGGCTGCGAGGGAGAGGTATCTTGCACGAAAAAAGCAACGGACATAGTTTTTTGACCAGTCACTTAGGATAAAATACCCGATTTTAATGGAAACGGTTGATAGTTTTGTTGTTAAGAATTGTTCTTTGCTTGAACAATGTGTCCGGAAGATGAAGTAATGAAGAGATTCCTTCCTATTGCTCGGCTTTTTGTTATGTTATCTCATCGGAAAACTTTTTGTTTTGGATGATTTCAAATTTTTGACTGATGGAAGATTTCCTTCTCATACGTGCTATTTAAGGTACACTGCCCATGGCTATTGGTTTTAAACATTTCTTTGGCAATCTGAGGCGTTTGACTTTGTGATTGTAACTTTATGGTTGACTGTTGGGTGTTTTTTTTTTCCGAGGCAAGTAATTGAAAGCTAATGGTCGTTTCTTTTGATCGTGATGTCACGATTAGAGATCGAATGACAGCCCCAAGAATGTTTAACGCTAATAGAGATGGGCAAGTTAATAATATGACTGACAGCAATGCGATTTCCTGTCCCTTATGGTTCTGTCACTTACCATCGTTGTTAACCATAGGGTTTTTTAATTCCTTGGAAGTATATGCCAATCTCCCACAATGGTAATTGGGTAAATAATTGGGTTGTTTGATTGGTTGACCACCAACAAAGTTTAACTTGTGAAAACCTCGTGTGCTGAAGCAGTTTTTCCGGTTGTAAAAATGACAATGAAAAGTAAAATGTTTGTACAATAATTCCATCTAAAAGCATTCCAATTTATTTAAATCTTTGAATGTTAGAATTGTCAGACAAAGGCTGTAGAGGGAGTTCTGATGTCTTCTTGCAGGTTTGGTAGTATATAGTTTCCATTGTTGGTGTTAACTTTTTGATGCTACTTCAAATAAACTTACCCGTGCATGCTTGTATGGAAACTAATTTGAGTTGGCAGTCACTAAATGGAGATTAGACACGTGAACAAGCTTAAAAGTTGATTTGCACCGCTAAAAAATAATAACACCGCTAGTGGTTAGTATCTGACGAGGCATTTGAGCTTATATGTCCATGATTAGGCAAGAGTATACAGGCAATTTAATAGTTGAGTGGAGAACAAAGTACAATGCATTGCCCACCGATATTATTGTTCAACTTTCAGTTTCAAAATCATGAATAGCTGTCCATATTAAGAGGATCAGAATGAGTCACGGATACTTCCTAGCTTTCATCAAAGCGCGTTTTCCCTTTTTCTTAGAGGACATGATGTCTTGTGATAACATTAAAAAGAAATCCACACATTAGAATCGCCAGCAAGTAGATCCTATCTCCAGAATTACACCAACACAATCAGCGTTTCCATGTCAGTGAAACAATAGCCATCTGTAACACAGAGATTTCTCAACAGAAGACTTGAAAAAACTCTCTACCAGCCTAAGATCTACAGCGGAATTAGGTCACAATTGCTTTGCATTTGAATGTACCGTACTACGGGCAAGATTGTGAGGCCATATTGACAAAAGGGTTCCACGTTACCAGTAAATCATAACTGATTCATGATGACTGCAACAATGACTACATCTTAACCTGCGGTCTAAATAACAAAATATCATAATAATCACTAGCTGGTACTTAGTTTCAACCACATATCATAAAAGTGTTTACTCCTGAGAAAGAAGTGTTTGTATGCTCCGCATCATGTAAATGCCTCAGTAAAAAAAACTACATCAGTTAAATGCCAATCTGTCATCTTAAACCAAAATAAAACGATGTTAAGATTCCTAGATCGTTGTGGTCAAGCTAGTAAAATGGTCGGGAATACAACTAACTTGGGCATAACCGTAACTACGAGCAAGCTTACATGAGAAAGACCCTCAATTCTGAAGTGATTGTTTTGCGTGACAATTCTGGAACAACGGTTCCAACTGATGAAAGTAGATGTGAGTGGCATTCTCAAAACTTCTTCCTCCCAAGCAGTGACAAATCATGTGGAAATTGGCTTTCCACTTCAGCTTTACCTAACTTACAAATCTCTTCCTCACCAATTTATATTTTTCTTCCTCGGCAATTCTAGTCATTTGTCCCAACAAAATTTGGAGAAACTCCAAGGAAACCCGCAAATGCAGTTAAGTACATTTGCGTACCTCTCTTCACAGTTTACGTATCTCTTCCTTAACTCTTGTCGCTTTAGATATTCTGACTCCCTATCGAAATTGTCTGACCAAATCTCTACAAGGGACTGATGATAACTTGAAAGAGTTGGGCAGCCTGAACTCTGAAAGATTTCGATTAACAGGATCCAGGTAAGAAAAAGAAACCCAAGATTAAGATACACGAGGCAACCCACATACGTCACCGAAATAAAATACACAAGTGCATAGATAAAAACAAGCAGAAAATGAAAAATGGACCGTTGAACAACAAGGTTTGAACAGCTTGTATCACAAATGAAAAGGATCACGTCAGCATTTTCAATTGTGAAAAACTGTTCAGAACTTTGCCGGAAAATTGGGACTAAATACTGAAGACAAACTGCACCTATTAGGACTTTTGAGCGTTTCTGGAGGCAGAGCAAAATCCACTGCATAAATGGTTGATTTACAATCGCTGCAAATCAAAGCATGTGTTCTACTGCATGCCGGTACAAAATCTTCGGCCAGCAGCAGCTGACTACTGAGAGGCCTGAACTGTCCCTAGCATTAAGGTTGCATGAAAATGGGCAGAGAACTAGGACAAAACTAGGCATAAAAAATCAAGGGGAACATCAACGTTACCTACATAAATGGGTTGCATACCTTGATCCAGCGGGGTTTAACTAAGCACAAACCAGAATGAGACTTGCCAATTGAGCACAGAGAACGAATTTAGAGGGCGAACTTCCCCTCGGAAAAAAGAGATTACTGACTACCTGAAAATGGGGTTCGGATACATAGTAAAATTCTTGAAGAACTAATAGTTTAGAGTCCCATGAGTTTTTCGGTCTTCTGTATCTGATTGAGAAGGATCCACGTCAACTGGAAGAGTATCACCAACACAGAGAAGCAAAATGTCAGACCACACAGACATACACCCTCTATATCCTACATGCACAATTTGATAAGAAACATCATCATTCATCGACATATTCAAGAAATAAATTTATGCAATCAGGGAAGCAAAAAGATCCAGAACAATTGGCCTCAAGATTGGACGTGGTATCCTGTATCAAACTAGCAGACTGGTTGACGGCCTTTACAATGTATACCCTCTGAAGAGCAGGACAGCAACCATTTTAGTCCAAAACCCTCCACAACCAATTAAAAACAGCATTAAGTGACGGTGATGAAAACTGCTACAATGATATTCAGCATTAAAAACAATTTAACATTCATAACTGTTTAACATTCCTTAGGTTCAAGCTCTGAACTCACCATCACATGAGGAGCAATACGGATGCAATAGGTTCCAAAACCGGTATAGAACTTTAAGGGGCCGCCGGCAGCAAAAGTTTTCATTGCACAATCAATTGAACCAGTATATGGAAGTTTTCCGTTACTGTCCGGTTGCATCTTTTGAATTTGTGTCTTCACATAGTCAAAAGGCAAACTGCAAGCTGCCGCAAAGAAACCTGACACAGCACTGGCGCCTGCAGCAAAAATACCAAAGAAGTTACTATCTGTGAGCGGTTCCGAGCGAAAAAAATAGGAACTTCAAAAAGTCATGAATAATGTTTTCAAAAAGCTCACCAATTACAGTGGGGATTTCGGTAAAGCCCATGGAGTCCTTGAAAAACTCCACAGACTGATCGTAGGAGGCAAGCATTCCCATGTTTAAGGCCATTGCACGCACAACAGTTGGACCAGCTCCTTTCCAGAGGGCGAGTACGCCCTCGTCAGAAGCAATTCGGTAAAGAGCCCCAAAAGCATTTGAATAATTACGACGCTGTGCAGCAGGGAGCATGGAGTCAGCTTGCATGCGGATCAGCGCCAAATCTGCAGGACTTCCAACGGTTGCTCCAATAGCTCCAGCAGTAAGTCCACAGAGTGCTTTCTGATATAAAGGAAGAGGCTTTCCCTCATTGGACTCAAGAGCTTTAGCAGACAGCCACCTGCGGTAAAGGACAAATAGAGAGGAGATCAGCATACACAAATCAAAAGAGACAACCAAGCATTTTTACATCCTGCTCAGTAGTTCTAAGATGCTCAAAGCTTGACATAATCATTGAAAAGAGCAGTCAGTAAACGAGAACAGCGGCAAGAGCACGGATCTGATATTTGCATAGAGCATCTACCACACTCACTTGAAACTACCGAGACGTGCAGTTGTGTATGTGGCCTGGCGAAGGAGACCTGCAGACAAACCCTGCAATCGCAGCGGCAAAATGTATCACACAGATCAGTAAATGCACTACTCAGGAGCACAAGGAGCTCTACGCCAGACAGACAAACCATTCGGGGTGAGTTAGTCAAACAAGCATGGAAACGTATGACGTGACTGCCGATCTGATGTTCACCTTGTACATGGATGCGAAGCCTTCTTCCGCAATCATCTTACTTGCAACTCCGACCGGTCCTCCTCCACTGATCTGGATCCGAACCTGACAAACCAGATTGGGACAACCATTTTCTCTTGTCAGCACCGACAGATCACAGCAGCAGGCAACAACCAAGACATGAACAAGATCGGAATCCTGATCCTTACCTTGACCATGTCAATCGGCTGAACGACACATGTCGCTCCCATTCCTGCTAAACCTCCATTCAAGAATGGCTTAGCTGCAAGCCAAGCAGCAGGAGGATCTTTCTTCGTGCTCGCCATCTCTGAGACTTCCGATAGACTTTACAGGGAAAAACTCTGAAAGAGATTCACGAAGAGTAAAAGACTCAGTGATGCTCCCGCAAAACAACCGGAGAGTTACTGAGGGCAAGCAAGCGACTAGCAACTCAACCTTTCAGTGGTGCAAGGAGGAAAGTCAGGAGTGAGCAGTATATGTCTATGTGAGTGTAATGAAAGCTGGTTGGAGCCGCGAGTCCGTTCTCCCAGATCTGCGCCCACACCTACGGTTGAGATCGCCTGTCGTGGCCACGTGTTGCGGCCGTTCACACATGTCCGCGATCGGTTTCTCGATTAATAATTCTCGCGGCGGGAGAGCAGTTCCCAGTCCCTAGGTCATTTTCTCCGCCACCTAATACTCACACGTGTTTAGACAAGGCATAATTCACCCACGCTATTTCTAGAGAGCATTTCGAACAATTACCGTGCCGTGGAACTCGGCCCCGGTTTGGTCCGAACCGACAAGATTTCATTTCCAAAAACGCGGTAGTTAAACTATCTGCGATCATTAATGGTTAGAGATGAAAATCCTTGCGGGCTTCAAGCATAACGAACGCTAAGCAAAATTACAAATCTGAAACTGGGAGATACGAAAACTAATAGAGAACTCTACCAACAGTAAACACTAACTCCATATCCCTAAAAAGGAAAGAAGAAGTGGGCCCTACTGGTTTCAATCTCGAGAAAGCTATTCTATACACGACAACAAAAACAAATATAGGCTGTACGGATCTTCAACAATTTGTCAAGGTGTTAACAAATGTACAGATCGTTTGTCAAAGATTCGCAAGATTTTGCTAATCAAAATGGACGCAAAGAAAATGGCATTTTTACGTGCCAGTGTCCACATGCTACATGTGCACAATCGGCACTCAAAATTGTTGTTGTCAGCCCTTTTCAAGTATCGATTCATCGATATGAACGGGACTTATGGGGTGTCCCCATGAAATCGACACTTTGACGAAGTAATTTGGATTTTAGTGAAGATTCTCCGTACTACTTTGACGAGCGTTCCAATGTGCGAAAATGATATCGGAAATTTGAAATGTGACGATTGTAGACGTAGGTACAACCTGTGACGCTTGCAGACGACTACGAAACGTTCCAGCAATTGGTGACGTCCACAAATGCAGCGACGATTGTAGACGTCTATTTTTTAGTTTTTTGTGGCATTGTAGATGTTTCAGGGTTATGTGACATTGTGACGTCATGCTTACTTTTAACAGCGTCAACGTCACTGATTCAAGAACATTACGCCATGGTTTCCCGATTTCGTTTTTTCGACTTTTCTAACCCGACTTGCCATAAACGTATACCCAAAGGTAATCAAAATAATTATGTTTCAAATATCTTTCATTTCATACCAGTATTGTTGTGTCTCATCTTACAAAGTTTGAGGTGAAAGAGATTGTGTTAAGAGGGAGAGGGAAGAGGAGACAACAAGGTAAAATTCTGCAAAAGACTGTGAATGAAAAACCCCTGCAATTTTTTTCCATAAATGCGCGCGACATGTATTTTTTTCCATACATGCGCGCGACATGCAGGGAGAAAAATAGCGAGTACTCTCCCTTGTCCTAATTTTCCCATTCGTGTAGCGCGTGCATGGATCGTTTGTCATTCGTTGTTCGAATACTACTTTAACTAAAATCACCTCGCGATGTGGATTTTGATAAAGTTTTTTGATAAATTGAATTCCCTTGCCGAGGCTCGTAAAGAGGAAAACGTCAAAATGAGTTCACAAGACGACAAACATGGAGTACATTCAAAGCATCGAAATAACGTTCATTATACTGTGGTAAAATAATATTTTTCGTACGACAAAATATTTTCTCGTTGGGGATTGAATTTTAGGGGAAAACGACAAAATAAAGTTGATACTCTAATACACGGGAACACCACCTCACAGGCCTGACAAGAAACACATCACTAAAATATCGTGCATATTGTACTATACGGGCAAAAAACATCGCGATGGATCCCAACGACCTCGTGTCAGATGGAAATATCGTGCCCTACATTGTTCACGAAACATACCTTACACATGCCTCGACATGTCAATAACATCTTGTTTCGGTACAACATAGTAAATAGATAAGATGTAACAAAAAAATCAAGTTTTGTTACATTGAGAGATTAGTCCTCAACAACATTAATTAACAAGGGGACGGTTGTAACAGTAATAGCGGATCGAACTTGTTTATAAAAGGGTATTTAGTAGTTATGATTATAGATTACTAAATTTGGAAGACGTTCGCGAAAGAATCACGCGATTTGGAGTTATATTTCATAAGTTATATCTATGGGTGCACTTAGGTGGCAGTGCGGGGTCTAAATAACAGGTGGGTATCATTGAAACGGGTTAAGGGTCAAATTAGTACCGAAATTTCGCGTGAACGTTTCATAAAGTTTTTACGAAACGTTCAGTATGCATGGTACTTCGTTTCGTACAATTTTTAGTACGAAACGTCACTTTCACTTAAGGGAATTTAGTAGGAAGTTTCACGTGCGAAATTTGTGACGCATGATCGTGCGAAGTCGCGTTTCGTTTGGCGCGCGTTTTTGCACGTAAATGTTACGTAGTGAAACGTAGCGTTTAATTGGTTAATAAAGTGCTAAGTAGTTAGTAAGAGATTTCGCACGTTTTTGCATTGGTCAGTCCGAGTCCTTGGTGATCAATGATTGGCCCAGGTAAAAGCCTGTTCAAACGGAGCTTTGACTCTGCCCTGGCGAGTCCAGGGCGATGATGGATAAATGGAGAAGTGTAAGAGGAGAGTAGACATCTTTTTCCTTTGGGGAAAAGTTTGTGGAAATTCCGGCTGATCTTGGTCCTGAGCGATTAATACCAAATTGGAGAAAAGGCATTTTGCATTGAAATCTCTTACTAACTAAATAGTGTTTTAGTAGTTAAGAGATAGAATTATTAAGAGTGGAGAGTAGTAGAAAACACTTTAAAAAGAAGGGTTGAGCCACGAGGGCAAGAGACCAAGCTAATGTTATGTGGACAGAAGCTTCTTCTAATTTCAAGTTTATCCTTATGTGAGTGTTGTCAAATGTGGATGTGTGTTTTCCAATGTGTGGAATGTGTGGTTGGAATTGTTTGTAGTAATGGGATTTTCTGAGAGGTAGGACCTCCTGTTACAACGATCTTCCCCCGATAAACACCACTCTACTTATGGACTCCCTAAAAAAAAAGGTGAGGATTAAGATTGCGATTTTGATTACGTGATCTTGATACAGCCCCCCCTCCACTTAGGTTGCCGACAATATTTTTTTCCTTTAGAGTCGCTCTATTATAATCAGTTCCATACGATGTCTCAAACTTTGTACGACGCGACTTTTTTCCGAGTCTATTATCCTCGTCATCCACAACATCAATTTTAAGGATTGTTGCGAAATGAGACTTATAACCCACACTTCCTTGCAAAAGTCAACATATTTTGACATCCGATTGCACCCTTTTGGTGAGCTATTAGGGTGGAATATTTTACATACCTTTTTATCCACCTTACTTGTACAGGTATCGACTATTCTCCGTATGTTAATTCTACCACAACCTCTGTATTACCTCGTTAGTCAAGGACTCCTCATTCGCCTCTTCTTATATGGCATTATTTTTAAAAATCTCATCAAAATGCTTCCCAACAATTACAAAATGGTCACATTTATTGCACATTGTTGTTGTAATTTATAAATCTTTATTTCAATAAATAGAGGTAAAGAAAACTTATGATATTTTCCTAGTAGTCTATTGTAATATTTACCTTTATTGGCGTTACAATAACAAATAGTACAGTAGAGTGTACCGTACTTTTGTAAGGACACGTATCGACGAAAGAACGTATGCAGGTTTTTCGGAGTGGCACCGACAGTCAGTCATACGTGTAAAACATTTAACGATTCGATTCACATGATCAGACGAACGGGATCTGACCCGAGTATTTCGGAAACATATGGTACAGTTCGATGGTACCATCATCGATGGAATTTGCTCCAACGGACGCGATTCACCCAGGACCACGAGCGTGATTCTCGAGGGACAACAAACGTGATTCGCGTGGGACCACAAGTGACGAAGCACTCAAGTGCTTCGTACTACAAGACGACATTCGGCTGGACTTTAGCGATTACCGCTGACTAAGCATTTAGAACATTTTGTGTACAGTTCAATATCTGTAAATGTTTGAATAACATTGGTTTGTAGTTTAGTGTAATAAATAACAGTGTTCCATTTATTAGGTTTTTAGAAAATAATAATCAGGGTTTTAAGGTACAGTGACGTACAGGTAGGATGCTTTGTCGTTAGTCACGATAATAACCGTAGTAACGGTTACCCAAATTTGTGTAGATGAGTAGAAACACACTGTGAGCATATAACTTAGGACTTAGCCAATTTTGCAGTATCCAGTTTTGGGAATATGATTTTCTAAGGGCGATTTTTGGGAAACTTCCAAACATAATATCTTATAGTTAACTAAGTCATGTGAGCTCCAATTTTGGGAATTGTTAGTTTACTGTAATTTGTATCAATGTGGCAAATTTGAGGCATATTGGCTTTTTGAGTTATATTTTGTGTCAGTTCAAAGTTGGCTGTTGAGTAGGTACTTTGATAGATTCTGTTGGTGTTCATGTCTACTTCCGCTACTACTGCTGGTTCTCCTCCTCCAACGGTTGTTGAAGAACAACAGGTTATGGGCCTTTCGTCAAGAATTCCTATCTTCAATGGCCAAAAGTATGCTTACTGGGCGGCGATTGTTAAATCGTCGTTTGAAATTGCTGACTTATTGGGGGTCTTGGATGGCTCCCTCGATGAAAGAGATCCAACTTGGGCGAAAAAGAATTCAATGGCAAGGAACAATTTAGTTCTTTGTATTTCAGAAAATTTGATCATGTCTCGACTAAAAATAAATAAGGCGAGCGAGATTTGGACATCACTGAAATCTTATTTTGAAAATGCGAATGTTCAAGAGGAGCTTTTGGTGGCTGGAAAAAATTGGGGATACAAATACTCATGGGTACTATGGTCGAGTATTGTGACAATTTTTGTGCACTCATTGATGCTCATTCTTCTGCTGGGGGGTCATTTCTTGAGTTTCAACAGGCAGCTTTGCTTATTAGAGGTCTCCCTAGTAGCATGAAGGTATGTATGTTCAGTTAAAAAGTCATGATAAAGTTAGCTGGTCATTTCAGTTAACATATAATCTTATATTGGAGGAAGAGACTAATACTAAACTCCTTGAAGGAAAGGTTGAAGCTTTTTCCACAAACTTTGATAAAAGAAATCAGATTAAACAGGATAAGAGTTGGGTTAACTAGAATCAAAATCAGGTTACTCAGTTTAATTATAGGCAGAATAGGTTATCTTCTACTATTTGCTTTTATTATTCTGCTAAAGGTCATGGATACAGGTACTGTCCTAAGCTGAAAAAGGTTAATGAGACACGTTTATACAGGCCAGGTTGTCAACAAAGCCAATATCACAAAGGCTTCTATGGGAATCCTACCCGTGGAAATGCTCTTTATTTCATGTTTTGCAATTGATGCAGATAAGTCTTTAAGCTTCAATGAGGCAGAGGATGCAGACTTATTTGGCGGCAGCCATGGAGGGTTCTAAGGATGCAAGATGGATCATGGACACGGGAGAGTCAGTCCACATGTAATGGAACAAGGCGGCTTTTACGAATCTTTAGCAAACATCTCCAAGGAGTATTTACAATGTTTGTGGCATGAGTGTTCAAACCTCAGCTCAGGGTGATATATCTTTGATGGTAGATGTCGGAGGAAAGTCGGTGGAAATAACCCTTCACAATGTTTTGTTTGTTCGAGACTTTAAGAAAAATCTTTTTTCTACATCATTAGTGGAGAGCAAAGGCATTGAAGTAAATTTGAAAGGAGGTAGACAGGTAGTTAGCAAGAAAGAGAAAATAGCAGTAACAAGAACTAGAGATGCTAGCAAAATGTACCGGATGGACATGGCTGAATATAAAGAAAATGATGTTCTCTACTCTAGTGTCCGATTGGATAATGAGTTTTGGTATAAAAGATTAGGACATATGAAGTATGATAGCCCTAAAAAAATGGTGAATTGGAGAAAAGTTAAGGGAGTTTCTCTCAGTTCCTATCCTACAAAATCAGGTGATGGTTGTTTACTTGGCAAGATCCACAAATTGCCATTTCCACGGGAAACAGACCACAGATCTGAGAAAGTTCTGCAGCTAATATATTCTGATGTTCTCGGTCCTTCACAAGTGGGTTCGGCTGGAGGGGTCCACTATATTGTTAGGCAGAAATTGGAAGGAATTGAGTCAGACTCAGGCATAATAGTTTGTGAGAATCTAGAGACAGGGGAGGAAGAGTTTATGGCTTCAAAGCCTTATAGACATGTGGTTGAAAGTCATATATATTTTATGAATTGTACGAGACCCGACATTGCAACAGTTGTGGAAGTCTTGAGCACAAGTCTGCAGAATCCTAAAAAGGCATATTGGGAAGCTGCAAAAAAGGTGTTGAGATATCTTGCAGGTACTCGAAATTTCAAGCTTGCACTCGGAGGAGGAGAGGTGAAAATACGGACATGGAGCGATGCTAGCTATGGAGACATGCGAAGCCATAAATCTACCACCGGCTTTGTTTTGAAAATTGGAGATGGAACTTGCTGCTGGAGTAGCAAATTACAAAAGGTTACAGCTTAATCCACAATGGAGTCAGAATATATGGCAGCAGCTTTTGCCCTCAAGAAGCTCTTATGGGTCAAGTCCATTTTACAAGAACTTGGGTTTGTGCAAACTGGTCCTCCTGCTATTTGGTGTGAGAACCAGGCAGCCATTGCAATTGCCTCTAACCCCAGCCATCACTTTGAGAGCAAACACATGGATGTTAAACTTCACTTTGTTAGAGAAAAAGTACTTGCAAAAGTCGTTAAATTGTATTATTTACCGGATGAGAAGATGGTGGTTGACATGTTAACAAAAGCGGTTCTTCCTCCTAAGTTACAGTTTTGCTGAGATACTATTGGACTAAGTGAGTAAGTGAGTTTAAAGATTTAGGGGAGTGTTGTAATTTATAAATCTTTATTTCAGTAAATAGGGGTAAAAATAACTTAGGATATTTTTTTAGTAGTCTACTCTAATACTTACATTTATTAGCGTTACATTAGCAAATAGTACAGTAGATTATATCGTACTTTTGCAAGGACACGTGTCGGTGAAAGAACGTATATAGGCTTTTCGGAGTGGCGCCGAGAGTCAACCATACGTGTCAAACATTTGACGATTCGATTCACATGATCGGACGAACGAGATGTGACCTGTGTATTTTGGAAACATATGGTACAGTTCGACGGTACCATCATCGATAGAATTTGTTTCAACGGAGGCAATTCACGCGGGACCACAAGCGTGATTCGCGTGGGACCACAAGTGACGAAGCACTCAGGTGCTTCGTACTACACGACGACATTCGGCTGGACTTTAGCGATTACCGTTGGAACGTTTGTGTACGGTTGGAACATTTTTTGTACGGTTCAACATCTGTAAATATCTGAATAACATTGGTTTTTAGTTTAGTGCAATAAAAAACAGTGTTCCGTTAATCAGGTTTTTAAAAATTAATAATTAGGATTTTAAGGTACAGTGACGTACAGGTTGGTTGCTTTGTCGTTAGTTAGGATAATAACCGTAGTAACGGTTATTGTAGATCAGTAGATACACACTGTGAGTACATAACTTAGGACTTAGCCAATTTTGTAGTATCCAGTTTTGGGAATATGATTTTATGCGGGTAGTTTTTCGAAAACTTCCAAACATCATATCTTATGATTTACTCGGTCATTTAGGCTCGAATTTTGGTTATTATCATTTTATTGTATTGTGTATCAGTGCGGCAAATTTGAGGCTTATTAGCTTTGTGAGTTATATTTTGTGTCAGTTCAAAGTTGGTTGTTGAGAAGGTACTTTAATAGTTTTTGCGGGTGTTCATGTCTACTTCCACTACTACCGCTGGTTCTCCTCCTGCAACGGTGGTTGTAGAACAATAATTATGAATAATGGAAATAATTTGTTTTTTTCATGTCGGCGTAGGGCACTCTAATATCATTCGGCGACATCACGCCATAAATAAAAGCGCGGTATAGGCCACTTTGTATAAATAGCCACTGTATGAGTTTTTGTGGTGATGTTTGGCACTAGGGATTATGGATCCTTTCCTACTTAATACCCATTATGTGCAACTCTACGTTTTGTAAATCCGCCCTATTTTTTATATGAGGAGGCGGAGAGGGGGGGGGGAGGTGGGTAGCGCTAGATTTAATTTTGTATGATAACTCAAAAATTTGCGTTTCCATATTCGATGAAGATGTTTTAAACTTAAATGTCATAATTTAGTTTCAAGTTTTCGATTCGATTCGTGTGCGCGGTTGGTCTTGGCCGCTAAAACAGTTTAATCTATTTTAAAAAATTATGAAAATAATGTTCTCATTTTATATTTATATTCGAAGTAAATAGTTGTAGTTTTTACTTTATGTGCTAATGTCAATTTGCGAAATGTTGTATGCATCAACAATACAAGTGTTTTGCCCTCCGGGATCGCAGGCTTTCACGTTTTTAACCACTCGTACAAACGATGACAACTGGCATTAAAGGTAATAAAATAAAGCTTCTTTTTTTATATAAAGGTTAATAATTCATGTATGATGCGTGATGTCACATTTTATAACTACAGACCCACCACTCCAAGCTAAAATAAATGACGCCCAATTTTACACACAAAAAAGTTTATCATTTATTCAATCAATGTGCTTTTAAGACCTATTATTTTCCGATAAAAAAGGTGAACCATATAATTTATTTGCGCCCATTTTTCCATCACGAGAGACAACATAAACAAATAGGGCAATTGTAATTGTTTTTTAGAGTTGTTACACAAAAAACATTGTCCTCGAAGCTGCTTTCAAATTCTTATAACTTTTTTTAGTATGAATGACATATTAAAAAAAAATCGGAATAGAAGTGAAAGCGTTTAAATTTGTAAAGAAGATAAAGTTGTTGTCTATAGCCTATTTCAGCCATGGATTACTTTCGGAAACACCCACAGACTACCCCAAAAACAACTGTGTTTCATAGAGCACATATTACTCCACACTAAACTAAATCACCTCAGACTGAAACAATATGCAGTATACCATAGACACTATAAAGCCCCAAAGTTACAACCAAATCCACCAAGGAATCTAGAATATATAAGCTCGAGAGTTTCCCAAAAACAACTGGCTGCTATTCAAACTAAACAGGTCGACTTCCCACATAATTTTACATATTGACAAAATAGACTAAAACTACGTAAACATGTATTTTGTATATCATAAAATATCTCCACAAAGTTTCATACAAAAACATCAATCAGGGTGATCACACCATTAGGTCAAAGTTGCAGGAAAACAATATGCCGTTACTTTCATAAGGTCAACCGTGATAATGAAAATAATCTAAGTCCTACAAGTTATACTCAGATACTAATCTACTGAGTCCAACTCTAATCTAAGAGCTACACCTATCACTAATTGAACTGTGAAACACTATTTTATAATGCACTAAACTACAAACAATTTTTTCTCAAATATTTACAAATATACGTCTATATAAAAAGTGTTACCGATGATTAGTCAGCAGCAATCATATTAGTCCAGCTGACCGTGGTTGTACAATGCAAAACTCCTGAGTATGTGTCGGTGATTAAGTAAACGACACGGCGTGCTTAAGTCAATTGTGGTCCCCGCGTGAATCACGTCCTTAAAATAGTGTGAACCTCCAAAAATATCGCCGGACGCCGTCCACACTTCAAATGTACCATGAACCACTTTGTCGAAGTGGAATCGTGCCACTTAAATCGGGTTCGTACTAAGACTGCGTTCTTCACCATAAATGCCGGTAAATGATTATTTGTCCAATGGCCAAATATGACGCTCCGTACTAGTGACGTACTTTTCCATATATTCTGCCTGTCATATTTTGTTACATATCAAACACTTACACTTTGGAATATTCAATGTAAGATCACTTCGCGATCTGCCGTCCATTTCGATTGCTGGTTCGCGCCACTCAATTTGACCTTTAAGTCACTTTAATTTTATCCGTACATCTACTCCCCCAATCCGCAAAACCATTTGAACCTTCACATTAAATCAAGTTAGTACTTACGCATTAAAACTTGCGTCAAGTACGCACGAAACGTCGCGTACGCACTAAACTAGCTTTTCAAAACAAAAAAATGGTGGGCTAGAAAATCGGCAACGATAGGAATTGGGAATTGTTACTGAAAGGTAAAAAGGTTGTATTGGAAGGGGCGATTTGCCTTTATTAGACAAATCTCATGAGTCAGAAGGAAAAAATACGTTCCCGAATATCATACGCCTACTATAATATCACGGTAAATACGTAACAGATAAAATAAGTTATTCGGAGATCAAAACGAAAAAAAAAACGCTACCACATGGTGAGGTGGATGGTAAGCGGATGCCACTGTCAACCTTGAGCACCTTATAGGATTTTATTTGATTCCTGCATGGTTTCATCGATGTTGATGACAAAATTTATAAAAAGGGGTCGTATTTAATAACTATTATTGACTTTACATTGAAAATGATCAATGGATGTTGACCCAAATTGAAAGTATTGTTAACATTAACTTGTGTTCATGGACCAAAAAAAAAACATAGATAGAATAAAAGTTATCAAATTCGAAGGTGATTCGTAATGTCCCTTCTATCGTCTTTATATTATATTAATTCAATCTTAGATTCCCATCCGGTTTTATTATTTTTTTAAGTTGATTTTGCCAGGGTATTTGATATGGTGGACTGAAGCGTGATTTTTTTGCAAATTATTGCTGCCCTTTTTCGATTGTATGAATAATCCTATTTTGTAAGATTTTTATTGTTTGACTATCAACCTCTATTTTTTTGGTGAGACTGAGTTGGGTTCTCTTCCCCTACTCAGTTCGATCATCATAATGAACATTTTTTTGACCTTGATTATTGCCAAGGCCTCCACGCTTTCGGTGTTGCATAATATTTTTGCCTTTTTCTTTTGTTAGAGGACCACACCGATATTGTCGTCCATGTCGACCAAGCTCTGTTACCTTATAACCTTTTCAAATATTGTTTGGCATAAATTAACCTTTTTATTTTATTGTCCAATTGTGTTGCTTAGTCAGTTGGTGATATTATACCTTATTTTGCTCACTCTCGTCATTTTTAGACTCTTTCTCTAATTGACGACATTCGTGTGTTCGGTTATGCCCTCGGTTTGGATACTTTGATTGACTAGTTTGTTGATTATGCTTTTGAAACAAATATGTCGGAGGTGGAAGACCTTCTCAACCTTTAAGACTCACAAGTGAATTTTCAATTTTTTACAAGGTGTTTCCCCTATAGCCCAACCTACTTACCAACACTCCCTCCCCCTCCCCAACAGTTGTCTAAAATATTTTAACCTTTGACGACCCCCTCGTTGGCATCCTTCACACTTTGATAGGCTTTGATGCATTTGTTTGCAAGTTTGGGCATACGACCGAGTTTAAGTATCCTTTATTATCGTTATAAGTGGGTTAGGTTTAATATTAACAACACATATTTCTTCCATGCTGCATTTCACGCGTGCTCAATTTGTCACCGCCCTCAACTTCAAGCTTGACTTGCCTTACACACCTTCTAGTTGGTTGCCTTTTTTGCTCTTGTGATCGTGTCCAACATAGCGATGACGTCCATTTGTTTCGTTCCATCCATGGGTAAGAATTGGTTAAAGCGCATTATAATATCCATGACGCCATTTCAAATATCTCTTTCAAGGGGTATTTTTTTATGTGTTTGATGTATTATTAGTTTACGTTTGATTAACGTTGTAATGCTTGACATTGTTTTAGCGAACCCTGTTTCGGATACAATCGTCGATGAAGCGGTTCAACATTTTATATTCGCCGCCCGTGACGGCCTGAAGAAATTGAAGTATTATTTCGTGAGAACATGGATGAGTTCATTTTGATGACGGTCCGAGATATTTTGTTGTTTGGATGTTGCTTTGGACGAGTTTATCTGTACTTGTGGTAGTCTCTCTTTCAATAGACCGGCCATGAGAGCCCTCATGCCTCGGTCATTACTTATTTTTGTTGAAAATCATTACTTCTTTTTATTGTCAACTATTTTTTGCGTTTTACATCGTGTGCAGACTTTCATCCTCCTCTGACCAGTTACTGTGGTTATGGATCGTCGACTTGTTTTGAAACTCCCTTAACATGCTCCCTCGGGCCCGAGGGGCTATAGAGGTTGCTTTTTTGTAGATATTTAGTCTTGTTGATTTATAGCTAGTTAGTGTTTATTTGAGCACAGTGTCATTACTTTGATGATTGTTGCTCCGTTGAGACTCTTTGTTTAAGTTCCTCACGTTTGTGGATTAGTTTTTTTCGCCTTGTTTGTGAGTTTTGCCACCTTCCTCAACATTTAGGTTCTAACTTTTGGATCTGCCATCCACTCATTTTTTTTGTTTCCCACGTACTAAGATGGTTACCATCACGTTTTCTTAATGCACTCTTCTTCTTTTGTTTTTGGTGCCCTAAAGGCTCAGTCAATAAAGTACACCGCGAATCGTAATTAGAGTAATGAAAAAATAAGAGTAAAAAAACAAAAAAAAACAATTAGAGTAATGAACTCTAATTTATGTGATAGAACTTTTTCACAGTCGAAGTTTACTCTAATTTATTTAGTACTCTATATTGGGTTATGTCGGCATTAAATATCCGCGCTGAAATTATAAACGCTAAATTACGTGGACGTACAAAATCTGTCGAATGTAAGTTAATGTTCACACTGACGACGATGCTGTCGATGGACGAGAGTTATGCGAACAGCTTTTTTTCGATGTGATTGATTTTTCGCTTAGTCCGATTTCACGTGCGAGCGCGATTGTATTAAATCATTATTTGTACTTTTTTACTTAAAAAAGTACAGTTTTGCACGGTCGAACGTCATCCCTACTCCACACTATTTAAAACGAACCTATATTACAACTCTGTTACGCTAATTAAACTTACCTAAATTAGAATAATGAAAAAATTAGAATCATTTACTCTATTTGATGTCATAGAGTCGAAATTTCGAGCGACCGAATTACAGTAATTTACTCTAATTACGATTCGCGGTGTACAGTTGTGTTAATAATCGTTATTTCTACGCTCATACTTGATTTAGGAAGCGGTGAAAACCCGCCCACGGTCGGTTCATTTTTTAATTTGAATTTCGAACACAATGAAATCCCACGCTATTTTTTTCTTAACGCTAACAGTGATTCTCGGTATCCTGCAAAGACGGACGGTGTGGATACTGTCCGTCTAATACGCTGTAACTGTGTTTCCGCTGTTATAACTCACAGGGATCGTCCGCATGGAAA
>JBBHKE010000071.1:298151-386709 GCA_037447655.1 Zygnema cylindricum | reverse complement strand
AACCCAACATCAAGTACTGATCCTTTTTATTTTAAAATTTATAATTGCTAAAAGTGTCTTTACGAAGGGTAGGTTTAACAAAAATGTAAATAAATAATAATTGATCTATACTAAATCAGCATCATGATTAACCGACTCTGACAAGTTACAGACAAACGAATCGTAGTATTTAGAGTTTTTTTCAAGTCTTTTTTTTTAAGTTTTTTTAAGGTATTCTCGACGAACTTTTCAGACTTCTCTAACATTTCTAGCTATTGAGTTGAAATGAAAGTGTGAACTCAAAATAGTCAAACTTAAAGTAACAAATAGAGGAAGAGAGCGAAGAGCGAGAGAAAGGGAGAAAGAAAGAGAGCGAGAGAAAGGGAGAAAGAAAGTGAGCGAGAGATCGAAAGAGAGAGAGAAGAGAGAGAGAGAGAGAGAGAGAGAGAGAGAGAGAGAGAGACATAAATCTGGCGCACCTGTGTTCTCTCCTCCTTCCTCTCCTCCTTCCGTGGAGGAGGAGAGAGAGGGTGGGTGAGGTCCAACGTCTATTCTCACATTTCCATGGCTGGATATGACTGCTTGACAGCCAGGCTCCACCACAATCTGCATATACGCCCCTTTGGACCCTTTAAAAAAAAAAACATCTTAAGAAACAGTAAAAAGAAAGAAATGAAAAAAATAGAACAGACACCAAGGCCCCTTTGGACTGTTAGATTCAAAAGAAGACACATCTTAAGTAACAATAAAAAGAAAGAAAAGAGAAGAAAAGAAAAGAAAGAAAAGAGAAATAGAACAAAGCTTTGCAAATGAGGTTTTTTTGCACAGCTTCACTAGTCTCACTAAACCAATTCACCACAATAACTAATGTGGATTTTTTTATCAATGTATAACTGCTAACCGATACTAATATCAGTTCCATTTTTTCCCAAAAAGTTACGTGAAATTCCAAAACAGAATCAAAACTTCTTCGCCTCAAAAAACCATTATACAGACTCGGTTTGTAAAATCCGAGAATCTTAATCACAGCTGAAACAGAAAACCTTCACAGAAAAGAACCCTGGAAAATTCATTGATAACCTGGATTTCTTTTACAAAAAGATACCATTATCCAAACCAGTTTTTTCCTGCAACTCTCACCGTACTACTGCCATTCATAATGATGACAGGCCCTGTCAAAACATGGCCATATCCAAGCTTCTCCAGGAGATACACCTGTCCTCCTCTCCCATCCATCATAAACCAAACCACTCTCAGTTCCTTCAGACTCTCAGTTCCTTCAGACTCTCAGTTCCTTAAGACCCTCAGTTCCTTAAGACTCTCTCAGCTTTCATCCAGTTTGTCTCCAATTTTCGAAGCTTTTTCAAGCATTTTTGAGCTTCTTCAAATTTCATAAAGTTTCACTCTAGTTCTGTACACAAAGCACAACAAATAAGAAAAAAGAAAGGACAGCAAAAGAAAAATCAAAACCAGCGAGTCCTAACAGAACCTTTTTCAGTTTGTCATAGTGTGGGAGTTTCTACAGACCACTCAAGGGTTTTCTTTTTGCTTATTAAGTTAGGGTTTCTTACATTGATTATACAGGGGATTTTAGAGTCGGTAAATTCTTAATTTCAATGTAATCTGTAATTGTACTTTCTTAATAAAGTCTCCTATTTTCCACTCTATAAACAGTTTTTACGTCAAAAACCGAGGAGTTTTACCGGTGTGTTTAGCCATCCTGTATGGAAATAACAGCGGTGTGACGTCACCTCCTCCTTCGGTTCCCCCGACACCTTCTCCAAAGGAGCCTGCCTGCATTTCTTCCAAAATTTCTTTCTTTAAAGCTATTACAGAAAAAAGAATAGAAAGGGAAACCTTTCAAAACTCATAAACACCTTCAAAAAACCTTCTCAAAAGTACTAATGCTTGAAAGAACAACCTAGAGAAAGCCTTAAAAAGCATTAACCTTGGGCAGATGATCTCGAAAACAATCAAAAACTAGAGACAATTTTCCCAAAAAACCGTCGAAAAATAACTGAAGAACCTCAAGCAAACTCTTTCTGAAGAATCCCAAGCAAAAGTTCTTTAGAAAATCTCGGTTCTCAAAGCTCTACGAATTGCCAAAAATCCTAAAACGCCTTTTAAAACCCTTTTAAAACCCTGATAAAACCCACCTTCCTATCTGACTGAGCCCTATTCCTCGTACTCTCACATCCTCGAGCCACACTTCCCGGCCCCGGAGCTCAAATCCGTACCTGCACATTTAGGCTCGGCAATTTTTCATTAAGGTTTTACAAGTTTTCAAAAAGCTTTCCAAAAACTTTCTACAAGTTTTCTAATCGTTTTCTAAAAGATTTCTGAAATTTTTCGAGAGTTACTCGAGGGTTTTTTGGTATTCAGCCTTTTAAGAGCTCAAACAGTTCTTTAGGCAGTGATCAACATTTTGGGGCAGTTTTTTGCAACTGTTTAAGATACTCCAATGTTTATTCTAGAGTTTCTTTTCCAGGTTTTCTTTTCAAGCTTTCTTTCCAGGGTTCTTTGGGATTTTCAAGGTTTTGAAAGGTGTGTTCAAACTCTATTGGTTTTAATAGGTTTACAAATTTTGCCCGAAGATTTCATAAGCTTTTGTTTGATTTGCAAAGGATAATACATTTCAGATTGTCACTCACTCTCTCCGAAAACTCTTCACAAAAGCTGTTAAATAGTCGCCATCTGGCGGTTCTGAAGTCATGATACTCGTATCCGTTCCCTGCATCCATGCCGATTCCCTTCCGTTATCCGTTCTGTTCCTTATGATTCTGTTACGTTCCCTGGCACAGCAAGCTCTCCTCTCTGAAGGATTTCCTTTCTGACAGAGCTCTTTCTAAGCTTAGCCAATAAATCATGAAGAGAGAGAGAGGGAAAGAGAGAGAGAGCGAGAGAGAGAGCGAGAGAGGGACACACAGAGCAAGACGAGCGAGAGAGTGAAAGGGGGAAAGAGAGAGAGAGAGAGAGAGAGAGAGAGAGAGAGAGAGAGAGAGGGGGGAAGGTTGATTCGCACGTGCCTCGTAACGGAGGTTCAGAAAAACGGTCGTTTCTATGTCCTCCTCCTTGAAGCCCTGTCCCTCCAAGAGAGACGGCCCATAGTCAGTTCCTCCTGTGAATCCATGCACTGCCTACTGCAAGGCATATATCAGCTCTCTTCCAGCTTCCAGGGACAGCCTGTCAGAATATGCCACCTGTCGCCGCAGATCGTCCCGCACGCGGTCTGCCAGCCTGGCAGCATGCTGCTCCACCATTGGCCGATGAGTCGGGCTGAAAACGCAGGACAAGGGCTCCTGGGCCTCAGATGCCACGTCAGCAAGGCCCATCCCATAGGCACTCAGAATCCCGCTGTAGCGGTGCACCACTACTGTGTCTGCAGCCGACCAATAACAGAGTGCCACGTGACACTAGAGGGTTGGTTGAGCGTGCGATGCAGGGCTCTCAAAATACCAATCAGAGTGCCACGTGTTAATAGGACTGTCGGTTTTGCACATGTCATGCAGGGCTTTCGGAAGGTTTCCATTATATTCAGTGTGTTTTATGAGACTCTTAGCTATTTTCAGGTCTCAAACTATCTCACAATTCCTGTGGAGAATCCAAAATCCGAAAGACCTAGGATCCTTGAAACGCTGAAAGACCCCGCTCTAAACAAACCGTAAAAGAAGAAAAATAATCACTTTTTTCTTTAAAAAAAAGGATAACTGGTGAAATTGTCCAACGTGTCTCCAGGGGAGAGGGTTTTTGCAACGTACTGATTCTAAGTTGGCGAGCGATGGCGCAGGCGTGCTGCGGACCTGCTCCGCCAAAGCATGCCAACACGTGACGTGACGGCTCATACCCCTTCATCTCTGTCAGCTGCCAATGGGAACCTGCCACGTGTCAGACTGGGAGCTGCTCTCGCCACACAAGATACTGACAAAACTCTTTTTAAGCTGTTTGCAGCTGCAGACACTTGTTCTCTGGCAGCCACAAATGACAGCCTGCCACATGTCAGGCAGGTGCAAATAAAATAATGGAAAACCTTACAAAAAACCGAGAGAGCTTAATGTTATTTATCCACCGACCTGGCGAATGGCTCGGCACATTTCTTCATTAGCGACTGCTAGGAAGCCGAGAGCCACCTGCTCCTCTGTCATTGGCCGAACTGCAGATTTCCAAAACAACAGACAATAAGGTTTCTTCTAAAATTACTTTATTTAAGGTTTTCGCAATTGCATAACCAGGAAAAATAATGTCAGTAGTGCATTTACAAAACCACAGTCGATAGGTTCGCATCTAAACTTATTTGTTCACAATTTCCACAAGTCTAATCAGGACAAATCTCTGAAACGACAGTGCCAAACTTTCTGAAATTGATCAAGGTTTTATTAATTAAAGAAAACCATTGAAAGCGCCAACAAAACATACTTTTTTCTGCGGCTATTATGTTGCAGTTGACAAAAAAATGAAGATCAAAATCAGAAATGGAAAAGTATGTGACATTATTCACACCTGGGACATCTTGCTGTTGTCGATGGTCATTAATGAATTTTGTCAAACTTTTAAACGCTGCCCGAGAAGCATCCACATCCAAAGGCTCATTTTCCTGCAAAGAGGAACCCTCCTCTTTTAAAACTCAAACGGACTGCCCTATCTCTCTACCACATGGAAACTCCACAGCTAGTTCAGGTTGTTTCAGCACTTTCCATATGTATATAGAGCACTGTATCTCTCTGAAGGACCAAAAATGGTCAAGAAAAATTTGGCTCATCCCATTTGTGAGAATGATTTAAGCTTTCTCCACAATTCCCTAAAGCTTTTGTCAGTTTTGAAAGTTTTTCAGGATTTTATGTCGTACCGAAGGTCCAAAAATGGCAGGAAAAAAATCGGGCAACACTCGTCCCAAAAGTACATTCGCGTCTGTGACTGCCAGCTGTCCTCCTTTCCGATAACATGCCGGACCAGGGTGCGCTCCCACCGAATCAGGACCCACCTACCAGCTCAGCATGTGACAAATGTCACTGTCAGAGGATCTGCTATGCCAGCTGGCAGAGAAGCCTCGAATCTCAGGGTCTAAGTTAGAAGAGCCGAACTTCACTCGAACTGAACTGAAAGAGCTTTGAATATACTCCTTGCACCCGAGAAAGAAAAAGACAAAGATTACTGTATTGCTCTCAAAGTTTCAAGTTCCGTGAAAGATAAGTTCTTTTGAAACTTAGAAAAACCCTAAAAGCTGAAAATTTCAGACCTTGAAAACTCCAGCCTGGAAGTGGAGTTTGGAGCCTCCTCCTGCGGCCACTGTATTAATGTCCAATTGAGGAGCCTGCATTGTCCACGTGGCAAACTCTCATACACCTCAATCCAGTCCTCCCTCTATACACACAATACATATCCATCTAATAGCAATAATTTATGTTCTTTAATACCCTTTTCAAAAGACACTTGCCTCGTTTTCCGACTTTATTAAAATAGATTAAAATCAAATCTTTTAAAAACTGAATACTAAGTTGTCTTTTTTTTTTTCTTTTAGCTGTGAGCCATTTGTCATGCACGTGTGACAGCAAGTCACAACCAGTCCGTCTCTCTGAGCAGGGAAGAATCTACACCCTTCCCATGGTGCCAGTTGGCTTCCACGTGGCATATTGGGAAAATCTTGTGGCATGAGAAAGACCTGTATGGTGACACCAGCTGTCTGCGTTTCGAGCACATGTTCAAAAGCTCCGTCGTAGCGACTGACGTCAGTGGAGGTGCCGCCCATGTCAAATCCTATCACCTGTCAGCATACTGTCACGTGGCAGTCAGTGCCAGCTATTGGCAAGTTTTGTCAGTTTCTCAGTCAGATTTGATGCAAAACCCTTCCTCCCTGCCCGCTCTCTCCTGCTCTCCCGCCCTCTTCTTCCTCTATCTCTCCTCTCCCTTCCTCTCTCCCACTTTTTGCTTTCCTTCCCTCCCTCCCTCCCTCCCTCCTCCCCTCCCGCCTCCCTCCCGCCCCTCCCTCCCTCCTCCCTCCCCTTCTGCCTCTCTCCCTCCCCAGCCCTCCCTCCCTCCTCACCGGCAAATCAGTCTCCACACCATGTGTGGTGAGGGCGTATCCCACCACTCCTCCCGCTGGCCCCGACAAAATGGCCTGCAATCTCATCCATCCCTCCCTCTCCCTCCCTCTCCTCCCTCTCCTCTCATCAGCTCCGACCTGTTTCCTGACGAACTGCCCAAACCACGGACCACCGTGAACCACAAAACCTCCAAAAAAACCAAAAAATGTAAAACTTTAACCAATCACAGTGAAAGGCAAAAGACAAAATAAGAATCCCACCTTGTATCCTGAGAAAGATTCTGCAGGTGTGAGGCCGCCGTCCGACTGCATGAAGGTCACTGCCACGTCAGCAAGGCCCTCATCAAACCCTAAAACAGATCACCCACCACAAAATCCTCTCCCTTGTCAGCTCTCCTTTCATGACAGTCTCCACCTTCCTTGTCCTCTCTCCTCCCAACAATCCTATCATCCTCTCTTCTCTCTTTATCACTTGATCCCTTTCCGCTACTATTGACTCCCCTCTCCTCCATCCGTCAATCTTTCTCTCCCACCTCTCCCTTTCCCTCCCCCACTCCCCTTTACCCCCCCCCCCCTCCCAAACCCCCCCCCCCCCCTCCCCCCCCCCCCCTCCCCCCCCCCCCCCTCCTCCCCCCCCCCCTCCTCCCTCCCCCTCCCTCTCCCCCTCCCTCCCCCCCCCCCTCCCTCTCCCTCCCCCCACCTGCCAGGAAGGTGGAGAGGTAGTCCTGAATGACGGGTGTGAGGTAGGCGTCCACCACAGCCGTGTGACCTCGCGGTACGATTCGAACCATGGGAACGAGTTCGCTAGAAGCCGACACCTGGCGGAATCCCATTTGTCGAGCGTAGGCTGCCAGCTGGCGCTCGTGTCGAGGGTGTGTGGGAGAATGCATGAGTGCCACGGCGAGAGACGTCACGCCAGCATCCAGAAGGCTCTGGAGAGTGGGACGGAGAGCCTCGCAGTCGAGGGGAACTTCAACTTCTGCCTCCTCCTCCTCCTCTTCCTCGTCTGTCTCCTTCTTCTTCTCCTTCTCCTTCACAATCTCTCTCTCCTTCCCCTTCTCCTTCTCCTTCTCCTTCGTCTTCTCTTTCTTTTTCTCTTTCTCTTTCTCTTTCTCCTTCTCGTTCTCCTTCTCCTTCCTGTTCTCATTCTCGTTCTCGTTCCCGTTCTTGTTTTCATTCTCCTTCTGCTTCAACGCTTTGTCTGTCTCCTTCACCGGTTTCGCCTTTTTCTCTTTTTCTTTCTCAGTTTTCTCCTGTTCTTTCTCCTTCTCAGTTCCTTTCTCGTCTTCTTTCCTCTTCTCTTTTTCTTTCACTTTATCTCTCTCCTTTTCCTTTACCACTTTGTCCTTATATTTTTCTTTCTCCTTCTCTTTCTCTACCACTTTGTCGTTCTCTTTTTCTGTTTCCTTTTCCTTCTCCTTTGTTCCCTTCACCTTCACCTCCTCCTTTTCCTTAATCTTATTCTTTGTCTCCTTCACCTTCTCCTTCTCCATCTCCTTCTTCTTCGCTTCATCTTTCTCTCTCACTTTCTCCTTATTCTTCACCTTCTCCTTCTTATCTTTACCTTTCTTCTTTTCCTGTTCTTCCCCTTTTTGGCCGCCCATCGCCAGGATCACTCGCTCCTCTACCTCGACCGCACACTCGTATCTGCACCCTCCATAAAAGGAGAAAAAAGGATCAAGAACATGCTATTTTCATGCCTTTTTCCCAAAATCCCTCTCCCTCTCTCTGTCCTCTGTGAACAGACTTTCCATCAAAATTAGTGTAGACCAAACTAAGCACAGAGCAAAAATTACACCGCCAATCATTATTAAAGCTAAACATTTTTCAGGCAGTCAAAGTTTTTTTCCTCGTCACATATATTTCTGATTTTCAATCGTGACATCACGATCGAAGAGTATGACTGTTACCTTTCGATTGATTAACTCAGAACAAAAATCTAACGATCCATCACAGAGCTAAACGCTTTTGACTGCCCGAAAAATGTGTAACTCTAACAACAAGGGGCGGTGTAGTGTGGAGTTTCCACATTTTAAAAGTGATACGTGACGTAAAATGTGATTTGAAATGCGATCTAATTGTGGTATGATGTGGTGTAGTCTGGTGCGGCGTGACGTGACATGACCTGACGTGGTTAATCTTCAAAGCCTTGGCAAATATGAGAATTGGCCACAAATTCCCTCAATCCCTCCATGAACTTCAAGACATATGCTAATTGTGGTGTGGACATACAGCGGGACATGACGTTTTGTGACGTGACTCACAGAGGAGGAGGTCGGCGCACTTGGAGGTCAAAGAGGGCGGGACGAGCCTGTGAGCCAATCAGGAGGAGGTCCCGGAAACCCTGCATGAACAAAAACATGGAAGGGATTAAGTTTACATGGAGGGGCTTTAAAGGACTAAGTCGAAGTTGCTTTATTGTTGGTTTGGGGCTTTCTAGAAGATTCAGCTCTCCCGGAATCAGGATTATCCAACGGCTTTAGGAAGTTTTGAATTTCTTTTCTGGTTATGATAGATTTGTCTACCTTTACTAATTTTAAATAGCTTGACCCATGAAAAGTCTTAGGAGTCTAAGGCTTCCAAGTTTTTGCAGTTTTGACAAGTTCTCTGGGGCGTATATGTATTGGCTCATATATTTGCCTTGTGGGACTACACTGCCTATTGTTATTAGAGTTAATCACAATAATTCGAGTGTGGTTTTCTTAACCAAAATCATAAATTATTGTTAATAACACAGATTAGTTAAGTGGACCATAATGAAACACTTCGGAAAACGCAGTTTAGTGTAGTTTATAATGTTAATAATTCACCAACTCTAGAAGCCATGTACTGATCTTGATCGTAAGTTTCTCCATATCAAGAAGAATCGTGGATTGGTTTGGGTTTCTTTTTCTGGATTCAAATATTTTCAATGTTTTGCATTTGCAAATTGTATTTGAACCGAAAATACACTGCCAACGGATTGGCTATCTTTTGGTTTTCCAACTTTCAACTTCGCCATTCACCGCAATTCTTGTGGATTCTGTCAACAAGTTTGTGATCCTATAAGCAATTGTAATCCACAGTAATTTTGGCACAATTCATCCAAATCAGGTGTGTTCCCCAGTGACTCATAAAAATTCAACATAAAAAATTCGTAGTTCGCATTTAAAAACCACAGTTCAAAAATAGTTCATAAATAGTGTGGATCGCACGGATGGTGATGAAAACAAATCATTGTTTTCAAAAAAACTTATTTGATGCATTTAGATTCTTGAGAGTTCTTAGAGCAATAACCGTCTTCTTTTTAAGGTTTTCCGCAGCACAGCAAATTAGGAGGGCAAAGGTTAGAACAATGTTAAATGAATATCACTATTATAAAAGGAACAGGAATCACAAAAGGAAAAGGAAAAGGGGTTTTGTTCTGTTGGAGTGTTGCATTTAGCAGTATCGTTTTATTTTATTTCAAGTTTTTTTAAACCTAAAAATAACCACTCTTGACTTTGGCAAACCCATACCTCTCTAAAGCAAATTAGCGAACACTTCGTTCAAACTTTTTCCTTTCTTTATCTTTCTTTGAGGACCACACTAATTCCGATGGTGACCGCTTCAAGACATGCATAAAAACTGAAGAAAAGTACAACACGGCTTACCATCCCCATTTTGTACCTTTTCTAACATTCTTAACTCCCTCACTGCACCCCGAACTCCCCCTCTTGCATTTTTATTATTAACCTTATTTCCCTGCAATTACCCCTTCAGTATCCAAAAATTGTGCCAGTTTTGTGCCCCTTCCCACCTTTCACCTCCCTCCCGTCCATCCCCCTCCCACTCCCCCTCCCCCTCCCCCTCCCCTCCCTCCCCTTCCCTCCCCTCCCCCACCTTGGTGGTACAGAATGCTGTCCTGTGGCCCTTCCTCTCCAACAGCGCATTTGTACCCACTGTGGTGCCTGCCAAAAAACCAAACAAACACCAAAAAAAAAAAAGACACCAAAAAAAAATCAATCAACCATTCCGAGAAAAAACACTTCTGTACAATCCCTACAAAAAAACGTTTCTAACTCCCCTAAAACCGCCCTAACCTGCCCTAAAACCCTAAAACTCGCCCCCTCCTCCTCCTCCTCCCCCCCCGAGAGAGAGAGTCTTTCCGAGCCTCACCCATCCGTACGGACCGAAGCCGCGCCGTCGCAACCTTTCCGCCCCTCCCTGCCGTACTTTCCGTACTTTTCGTACCGTCCGTACAATCCGCCAGCAGCTGCAGCGCCCGGCGGATGCCTTCGGTCGGCGCGTCCGCGTAGTGCGCCGGATCCTCCGACAGCAGCTTGAGGGAGACCGTACGGCCATCGTCCGTACAGGCGAAAACGTCGGTGAACGTGCCGCCGCGATCTACGCACACGCGGACATCTCGGCGGGGCGCCATGTGGACCAGGTTCCGACTGCGCCACGTGGTTTGTGAGTTCAAAGCACGCCACGTGGACGTGTGTCCAAAGCGCGGGAAAGAGAGGCGGCCAAGTGGACAGTTCTGTTTCGATTTTCAAACCATGAATCGTACGGAATATCAAACGTGCGAGAAAAACGTGCGAACGCTATACATAGTAGCGAAGCGTTATGTTATCCAGTTATTAGTTTATTACCCGAAAAAAACGTATACTACGCATATAATACGTAATTACTAGATATAGCGTTTTCAGTTTTCCACACAATTTTTTTGCACGTTCGATCTATGCTTTCAGCAGTTTGAAGTTGAAACTTTAAAGATATGGGTGAGTTCCATGGATTCAATTGTCGCACGAACTGGCGTTTCATGGAACAGTTGAGGGTAACGCTAGAAACAGACCGCAGTTCAGTTCAAAAATAGGGTTAAGTATTTTATTTCAAAAACAATGACTGGCAATGATTAAACAAGTTGACAGCCATTTGCAGTATTCACAATGTGACACAGTCTTCCATGAAAAAGGGGAGTTTATAATCGCCAGCGTCAATTTAGTTGGGGGCATGACGTGGAATTCGTGAAATCACCCTCCCTTCGGACTCCATAGGTTTCCGATTCATGCCACGTGGTTTGTCCGGCCTCTTTCTTTTTTTTGTTCCCATGTACTCAGATGGTTTACCATCATGCTTGTTTAATAAAATCTTATAATCCTATTCGGTATGTCTCAAAGGTAAAAATGGCGCCTCCTTGGAAAAATTGGTATCGACAAATAATAAGCCTCTCTCATAAAAAAAGATACATTGGACACTTTGTACTCAACCTCTTAACCCACGAAACCGTGGGCTCTCCGTGGCTCCTTCAACAAAAATTGATGTGGATGGATCCCTTCATAAATACAAAGTCTGATATGTCGTTGGGGAGTTATGTCAAAAGAATGACATGGATTGCGGTTGCAAACATGCGCCCATGACGAAATTTCGATCCATTCCTACCATGCTATTTATGGGCCTAGCCCTCGACTGGGAAATTGAACATTATCGTACAAGCTGCAACTTTCATACGGCAAGCTCAGCGAGAGGAGATTTATGTCGAGCATCCAAAGGCTTTAATGCCCGTGGTGAAAAACACTTGTTTTTTTTCTTTAAGTAGTTTTACATCAGTTTGAGCAACCTTCGATTGTGGAACAAGAACTTGGAGGTCGTTCTCCTACACGTCGCTTCTACTCAACTTGATCTTGATAATAACCTTCTTATCGAAACAAAAGCCTCCATTCTTATCATCTTGATCGCTTATGTGGATGATTTTATTGTCATCGAGCGGTATAAAGCCAAAGTTTAAAAAAATCAAGCAATTTATTTTTAGCAAATTTGACATTACTAGTTTGGGTGACCTCCATTTCTTTCTTGGTCTCAAAGTTCATAAAAGTCGACATATTCGCGCTTTTCAACTTGTTTAAATGCATATCTTACGTACATTTTTCCCACATTTGTAAGATGTCCGCTCTAATCCCACACCTTTTCATACAAAGTCCTCGTTTCTTTTTAACGTCACTAACCCCCTTTCCTTGCATCTTCGCGCTCTTGTCCTTTCCGTCCTATACCTCGGTCCTTTCCTCCATCGTCCTATTTTTTACCACCCAATTGTCGGCAAAACATTATTTTGTTATCTTCACGGCTTGAACATTAAATGAAGTTTGTTGTTCTTGGCCAACCCTTTCCCTCTTCTAAAACAAAACATATCGACATCCAGTTGACCATCCGATAACTAAACATATCAACATCTAGTGCAATTAGACCCTTCATAAAATTGACCATCTCACAAACACCTTTAATTATTGGTTCTCCCAAAAAACAAGCCGTTGATTTTTGCCCAAAACACATTAATTGACTTTAATTCGATGCGCTTTGAAAGGCTTGTTAAACAACTAAAATTAGAAGGGAATGTCATGTGTACAACCCCATTTTTTTTTCGCTCACACATTAAGAATCCGCTGCAGATACCTTCCATGGTTATTCTTTAAGGGCACCTTTATTTTCTTTAGCCCACCTACAGGCTCTACGGGTGTTTGTAAACACAAATTGTGGCCTTTGAGATCAAGTTATCCAGGCGTTCCATCATTTCTCAGATTAATTTTGAAAGATAGATCCATCCGTCAAGCCATCTAAAATGCATAGGTTGGTGTCCACAAGTTTTGCCATCCGAACATCCCCTCCCTATAGATTTTTGAACTATTTTTTCAAAGGAGGAAATATCAGCGTTAGATTGCCCTATTGGAATCCCTTCTTTTGTAAGCAAGTTATTTTTGATGCGCTCATGGAAGTCCTTTCGTATCATGAAGACTTGAAATTTTGGACTCCCAAGTGGTATTTTCGATCCTCACACGCTGTTTTGCTCAAATCCTCTCTATTTGGCACATACTTCACCGCCAATGGATTGATTATTATATTCCTTTATGAAATTCGACAAACATCTTTATACTATGCTATAGATGTGGTTGGATATGGCTTATTATGAATGAACGGAGGGAGTTTTAGGCCGTAAAGAAGCTAGTCATCGAACTTTGCATTATGGTTTACGTATGATTATTGTCTTTAAAACTGCACCGGCGCCATTTTTGAAAAGTTGAGATTTGGTGGATCTTGCCGTGGTGCCTCACTTTTTTGTTAACACGGCCCCTAAAAGAGCCCTTGTTGTTTGCACGTGTGTAACCAACATATTGATGCGCAAGGGGTCCATTAACTTCGCTACTCACATGGGGCGAAACAAATGTAGCTCATGAGGTGGTGCACAATGGTCCACCAAAAAAAATAAAAAAGGGTTTACATTATCAAACCCGAGGTTTTTCATGTACTCCACTCTCGTCTCATATACTCCCTTTCCGTCCCCGATCCAAAGGTAGTCGCATTGATAGCCTATTCCCACTGGAGCATTTGTAATTTTTTTCCCATTCCGATGATTTTTCGAGAACTCTTCGGAAAACGAGTGTTGTTCACACCAAAATTTCGGCACGTAACTTCGATTGAAGGTGTCATGTGACACGTCACACGCTTTGACGTCATCAAACAAAGGCGCGAAAACAAACCTGCAAAATTTCAAATTTATCATGTTCGAAGTCGACGACGGTGGTTCAAAGTCCTACAGATTTTTCGCGCGATTACATTGATATAGCCGTTCGGGTGTTGTTTTTGCTACATCAGTTTTTCGGGTTACCGTTGGCCTAATTCCTAAAAAGACGCAACTTTAACCCGACTTCAATATCCTCAAATATTATGAGGAAGTTTGTTTGTACAGTAAGTAGGGAACTTCCGAAAACAAAAAAGTCGCTGCTCGGAATGCCATACATTGTTCGAACGCTCGTCTGTTGCGGAAGTGAATTTTTTTCCGGTGGGAAAGGGCTATGACTTGGCTTTCCTCTACGGTTTCGGGGCTCATCGATCAGGTCGGGTCAAATGTTTCTTCTCGGGCGCCGTTACAACAACTTGTACGGAACGGGATTAGGCTCAGCGAGACCCGACAAACAAGTGCGTCCCTTTTGCAATGGAGGTTTTCGGATCTTTAGGTAAGGGCGTGTCCCCATGTGTTCAAGTAAGGGTTTTTTTCCGTCGTTTTCATAGAAAATAGGACTTGTAACGAGAAAATATTACGCCGTACGAAAAATGGGCAAAAATACAATTACATTTTGCGTCTTCTTGGAACTTGGAGGGTACGGCAATTTGGTGTTATTATCATCGCGACCCACTTCCACCTCATCTTCACACTTGCACTGGAATCAAATCTCGACCTGATTTTTATCAAAATACTACCCTATTGACGAATAGAAAACTTGGATTGCACGTGTCAAATGTTTTTGAAAAAATTTGCACGAAGGAAAGTAAACGCTATTTTTTTCACTCCTCGTCACACGCATGCACATAGGAAAATGACAAACATGTACGGAAAAAATTTTGCAGGGGTCGCGGACCTCCACTTTCCTTCATGGGTCCTTTGCAAAATTTTACGGTGTCCTCGTCTCTCCCCCTCTTTCTCACTCGACCACTCCTCTTTCTCTCATATTTACACGAGATGCAACAATAATAGCATCAAATGAAAGGTATATATTTTTTCTTTTTTTTGAATATTTTTGGTCTAAGTTTGATGGCATATCGAATAATAAAAGATAAGAAAACGAAATCGGGAAGCCATGGCGAAAAATGTACGTACTGATGACGTCACATGGTAGCATGACTTCGCTATGTCACAAAACCCTAAACATCTACAATGTCACAAAAACCTCGACGTCTACAACCGTCGCCGTTTTTAGGAAGTTTCGTAGTTAGCGTCGCCGTTTTTAGGAAGTTTCGTAGTTTCGTACTTGTCTACATTTTGTTTCGAAGGCTGTCGCACATTTTGTAGACGTCTACAACTGTCACATATTTGAAGTAATGAACGCACAAGTAACGATTGACATAGGCACAATTTGAAAAGTACACCGTAAAATCGGCGCTAAAATCCAAAGTAACGTTTCAAAGTTTCAGTTACATGGGGACACGCCCTAAGTCGTGTGCGAAAAAAAAAATTGAATCTAGAGGACCTGGGAGCCTTCTGCTGAGCCTTCTAGCGGCTTTTTATCGTTAACGTGTACCGGATGTGTTGACGTACGAAAATTGTACCGATCGATACCTAGATCCACACTAAATACCTAAATAAAAAGGGCTCAGTAGCCATAATTTCCGGGCTGGTGGCGTAGTGGTTAATGCATTCACATCATAGTTCAAAAGTAGGCGTTTTATGGTAGGCCTTTGGTCGGCGACTTTTGCGTAAGTTGTGTTATGGGCTTTTCATGTGATCTTCTTAGATCGCTACTTTGATCACCAACCGTCCGATCGTCCGAAACTGACGGTGTATAAAAATATTTTTGGTCCGAATGTTTTAATTGGTCCAATTTTTAGTTCGAATGTTTTAAGTGGTCTGAATAGGTCCAAAATGTTTTGCATACAATAGGCATATTGTATGGGCCTACTTTCACCTACTTTTGAACTATGATTCACATCTACAGTGAAACGCTTTTCAAAGATTTTTTAGTCATTAAATGTTTTTATGTTTTTTTACTCTTCTCTCCTTTTACGTTTTTTTACTCCCCTCTGTACCAGGATGGTTTTCACAGAGAGTTTTGCATTAAAGTTGTTTTTCTCCTTTATTTCACTTCATTAGAAATTGATTTTGTTTTAGAGTCATTTTTCTTGCGTCGATCCGGGCCATCTTGTCTATATGATATCACATCTATGTCGTCCAATGGGCATAACTTCTTAGTTGATTGATAAACACCACTTCACTCTCTAGATGTACTTCGTTGTCCTGCCAGCCGATGTGGCTTAATGTTTCGTCTTTTTGCTTCAACCAGTGTTACTTCACTTTCTCGACACACGACTTGCTCTTTCTTAGGACTATGCATCCAATTCATTTTCATATGTTTTATCCTTTACAACTCCTTTGCTTCTTTCTTTTATTTCACTTCATTTTGTGTTTCTTGCTTGCTCTGATTTTTACATATCTAACCCTACAATATCTTTAACATGGCGAATAGGTATTGATTACAGTGTGAACTACAAAGACCCAAACAACAAAAATTTACGTGAAGCACGCTTGTATTAACTAGTATTTTTGCTACTTCGTAAATACTAAATAAATCATTCAACTCTCATTAAAGTACATTTGATGTTCTTTTCGCGCGAATTTACTTTAAGGAAGCAAATCCAGAAATGGGAAACGTTTTATTGGTTCACATCTTGTTCTTTGAGTGACATTCCCTTTCCACATCGCTCCTCTATTCTTGTCAAAGAATGTAATTTTATGTAAAATTGTTTTTTCAGCCGCCACTACTCCGACTGATTTATATGGAATGGACGTAAGTGAGCTAAAAATAGCATGTTTTGTCCATATTCAACGTGAAACCCAGCGTTAAGAAAAATCAAATTGACAATTGTTGTAAGGAACAAAAGATGAAAAAGCCAATAACACAATTCACATTTCTCACAAAAAGAATGATACATCAACTTGAAAAACCATGATCAGGATTATACAACCTTCATTCAAACCAACTATATTGTTAACAATCCACGCTATTTCAATAAAGTCTTGCATAACTATTCACACTGTAGCCTATCACACAAATCTCATCGAGTAAGCCAAATAAATCCCCCAAAACCTGTATAGGGGGTCTTTACATATTCCAAACAACCTCTAATTAAAACATGGTAAAAAAATAGCACAAAAAGGATCCAAAGCTACAAGAATTCGTCGAGTCATAAAGCACGATTTAGTTTAGTACTGAGCCAAGGACACTTTCAAACACACTATAATACACTTGGGTTACTACACATTACGATTCGCTCGGATTTTATAGAGCCTCTACGGAGTACAAGAATACCGGGGTTCAAGAATATTGGTACACCTCAGCAACACGCTTTTCTCACTTCGATCGAAGAGGAAATAAACCTTAGAAAAAACACCCTCTTCATTTCAATATATACACGACAAAAAAATGACCGGCGCCATGTTTTCGTAGATGATGTCCACTTTAACCTCCAGCCACAATTCCACCTGTAAAACTGAAATTTCCCCATGAACTCTTTCGATTCGTCGCTTCCTAATGCCTGCATATAACCTACATTTTTACTGCTGTGCCCAACTTACATCTCGGAGCACGCTTAGTCTCGCTGTCAACATTTGGCGATGGTGCCATTCATTATTGGCTTTGAATTAAATCCCATAATCGTGCCATTTTGAATCAATGCTACTTGCCGTTTGGAACGCTACCTTTTGGAACGCAGACTCGAGGATTACTTGATAGCCATCGTCTGTAATTAAGATATTGCTCAGAGCACGCTTCCCCATTCAGGTTTTTGAACAGAGCCCAATTCTTTACAAAGTACGGAGCCAGATTCGCACAGTTGTGCGATGGCAGCAGGCGGATGGATGTCTGGCTGCACCTCAATACCGTGATTCCCAAGAGATTCGCTTCAAGGCACACCTGAATGAGAAGAATGAAAAAGTATTAAGTGCTGCAAGTACAACACTGGTTCCACCATTTAAGAGAGGCTTTTAACTAGCGAAATCGGGAAATAGTACATTTGTACGACATGATATGGCACGCCCTATTAATATGGGACAAGGGTATTACATTCAAGCCCTACAAAAAGGATATAGGACTGGATCCATTTAACGCTATCTTGATGGTGTACTTTTCTCAACGACATCTTGCTTAAGCAGATCTATAGAGTAAAAGAAAATCCAGGAATACCTCTTGCGGAAGGCTTGTCCCCGAGACACCGGGCAATAGCTGATCACAGTATATTCCCGGATTTAAAGTGAAAAAAAATTCAACATCCCCGTCCATGTACTCATCGATGATGGAGCGACAAGTGTCACTTTCCTTAACAATATAAGGCTTGGAACAAGGTCCTGGGTATGGCAGATCTTCATTCTTGATACACACCTGGACAATATTGAATAACCCAGTAGTGTGAAGGAGTCTGCTTACAAGGATGGTTAGAATCCAAAGAAGGTATGGCAATCGTTTCTTTTGCAGTTTTAAATGTGCGGAAATGAGGCCATGATATACATATTTAATTTGAAAATTACTAGGTCTAATAGTGTGGTCAGGCTGAACGCGAATAAAATTACAATTACAAAAAACATACAAAATTGCAACATTGTTTCGCAACTTAAACTATGGTTTGTTGGGGATAAAAAAGGAAGGCAAGAAAGATAAGGAAGGTTCACCCGCTGAAATGGCTCCAGACGAGAGCAATCCAAGTCTGGATTGGGAGAATCAGGACCAGATAAAGCCGGAATTCGAAAAAGTTTCTCAATTCTCGAGCAAGTGTCACCCTATCACAAAAAATTCCCAGGGATAATGTGAGGTTGTGTTCGAAAACTTGATGATAAAACTGACAGTTCTTCAAAAAATGATATAAGGAGCAGCCCGAAACCAAAAACCTCAGTCCATTTGAATAACCGACAGTTCAACTATGGGGGAATGCCGCAAACAGTTTAGTTATTACCTTATTTACTTCATATACCAAGGAGCAGTTGCGGGAATTCGTCACGTTGACCACAAAGGATTTTAGGAGTTGACCTTCACAAACCAGTCCCTGCAATAGATAACCATAGCTTTTTGAGCCCACAGGTTTTTTTCAACTTGTTTGTAGAGGACATTATGAATCTACCTTCTCTCTACGAACACAAAGCTTGGACACCTTTACAATACAGCTTATGAATACAATAACATTTTGCAGCGAGAGAGTAAAGCTAAGCTATTACTTGACATGTTGCGGATGCTTACGGGATTTTGTGCCAAAAACTGTTCCCTTGGGATGCCATAAGTGGTATAAATAGTCTCGCAAGTCACACTGGAACCTCGAGGTACAGTATACGTCAGCTGATTGCTTGCCAGATTAGTGGCTGCCATCATGAACATACACATTTCTATCGAGTATAAGACAAGTGGCTTGTAAAAATCTATATCTGCCATTGCAGGTTAATATTCACCATATACTAACCAGTAGTAACAAGGTAGCAAGGTTGACAAATTCTTGCACAAATTACAATAGGTAAAATTGCAGAAATGATGACTGAGGCTGATAGCAAAATAGCTCTGTAGTACTAACATAAAAACTGGCCGACATTTATAATACAGCTTTAGTCATGTCACTGACTAGATAAAATCTCAGTGACTCCATCTTTGAATATCTGCTCAAAAAGATTACTGTTGAAAAAGATTGGCTTAATCAGAAGTACAACGGCTTGAAATGACGTAGAGTTGACTGATCGCGCCATACAAGCTAGTCTGGTTTTGTATCCCGTACTGATTAGTAACTTTTGGCTTGGCGCAAAACTATACTTGCTCGACGCCGCAGGATGAAACACGTGGACGCTTCTGAATGTACCCTTTAAACGGCGTGTACAGTTACGATCTAACGTCGCGACGATGTCAATCTCGAAAAACATGAACGGTTTAGATTCGTCTGCCGAAACCGCAATACATAGTATTTATGGGCGTATCGCTCAACAGCTAAGGGTAGGGGTTTCATTTTCCAGAAAAAGCGGAAAATGAACTGCACATTGGCCAAATGGAGCCCCAACCTTTTGACCAACAAAAATAGAGCTTTAAAATTTAAATTCACCCCAATAGCACCAATAATTCGTAACACTTCTGTACTGTACACCGCCAATCGCTATTAGCGCCGTGTACGCTAATTCCGTCCCGCTTTTTTTTATTTATTCTCAAATAAAGTTATCCATACTATATAAAATAATACCCTAATTCCTAATTAGAGTAAACGATTTCTTCGAAAATTTCCAAATTCCCAATTAGCGTAAACCACGCTATATATTCGTATACGCTAAAAAAACTTCTACGCTAATAGCGATTGGCGGTGTAGTGGACTGTATTCCCGCCGAATGGGGAAAGTCCCACTCTTGGGAAATCCGTTTGCAATGAACTGTCGTTTTCACTTTTTGTCGGAACTGAAAAAACAAAGCTTCAACCGAGTGTCCTGTCTGAATCTTCGGATCTCATGGCGGTATCCTATTGGCCCAGTCAAATGCATCGCATGTGTCCCGCGGGGTTTAATTTACTGTTGCTGATTCTAAGACGTGTCCGGGAGACGTGGACATTTTCGGCCATTTGCCAAAGTCAATGTTTTTAACTGTTAGAACTACCAATATCAGATAATGCATTACAGTACAGACTAGGTTCGTTAAATTTTGGCCCGCGGAGTGGACCGTGTGGACACTGCACCGCCAATCGCTATTAACGTAGTGTACGCTAATTACGTCCGGCTTTTTTTTTTTTATTCTCCATTAGCGTAGTTCATTCTATTTTTTTCTTTACTCTATTTAGGGTTAATTTTTTAGTACCGTACAAAACGGAAGTACGTCATCTTTTAAATAGTGTGGTGTACGGTCATATTCAAACCGTACAAAACGTACCTTTTAATTGAAAAAGTACAAATCATTTTGTTTAGCAGCCGCGGACGCATGAGAATGTGCGGTCTAAAAAGGGGATCAATTCTGTTGTCAAATATCACGTTCGCATATATTCGTCCAACAACCACGTTTCAACTGTGTGAACGTGCGATTTGTGTACGATTTGTCAGATTTTGTACAAATACCTATATTAGTGTAAGCATGTTTGCGACCGACATTTACTTTTTTCAAAGACCCAAATTAGAATTGTTAAACAATCAAAATGTATGTTTTTTTTCAAAATTTTCAAATTCTTAATTAGGGTCAAGTTCCATCAATCAAAAAGTGGCGTAGTTTACACAAATGCGCGACTATCCGTAACAAACCGTACCGCTTATTTTGTTTTTATACGCAAAACAACACTACATAGAATCTTGCCAATACTCTCCGAATGTTTGGGAGGTAATACTGATCGTTGGATGTTCATCCGCGAGGCGTTCACTTCATTTTTCTCTGTAGCTGCCAACGTACCTGTAGGAGGTGGGTTGGCAGATACATAAAAAAATTAATAGTGACACGATGGACGAATAAGCTACGTGTCACGATGGAAAACCAACAAAAAATGATGAAATTTGCACATGGTATGTACTTTTCAAAATGCAACTGAAAGTTAAAAAAGCAATCTCGAAACATTCCTTCGTCACGCAATTTCTTTCATCACACTATTTCCGGCAAATGATTTTCGTCATGTTCGAAAACAGGAACCCTAAAAAATGAGCTGGCGTAAAAGACTGGCGTTTGCAAAAAGTACAAAAGTTTTGTCGTATTATGACTTGGTACGCAGGTACATGGTACGTAAGTGAAGATTTGAAGTGAAATTTGTCGGTGTGAAGATTTTTAAAAGATTTTAAATATCCGGTCAGAACCCACATGGTGCCACTCAATGTATAACACGTGGATTACAAACTCTTCGTGATGGAACATCGACTCAATTAACGCGGCCCGTAGAGTTGGCCGCACGATTACAAAAACGACTGATGGAACTTGACCCTTAGTGTAAGCCACGGTAATTATTCATATACGCTAAAGAAGCTTCTACGTACACTTAGCAAGATACCTACCAGTAGTGTTGGGTATCGGGTAAATTCATATCGCTATAATTTCGATATTCGATATATCGAATATCGATCGAGCAAAATCCTCGATATATCGTACCGAGACCAACATAAGTTATCGCGATATATAGTATTTTTTAAATTTAATATTTTATATTTTTATATAATATGTTATTTTAGCGAAAAAGACATATTGTCTGATACGCCACGTACGACGTGGTTTTCGTTCCGTGACTTAAAGGTAGACGCCGCAAAATGTAACCGACAAAAAAATACTCATTGTGTAATTCATATAATCACTTATTTGGGGTATGGTTACATCAGGTGGTCTTTGAAACAGTAAGAAAAAAAAATTATGTATTACAGGGGCCTCGGTTAAATCGCGTAACGTCTGTAAACAAGTTTTTACATACGTGTTTTGATTTGAGTGGTTCCTTGTAAGTTGACAATGAAATTTCTAAAATCGTCAAAAATTTGAAACCGACCATTTTCGTATGGAAATCCGTACTTGCCTATTATGTACTTGTACTTCGCAAGTGTATCGCGTCAATGTACCTCAAAGATCTCCTTCACTTTGCTGACTTTCAGGGATAAACCGTATTTTTTTTCGGCAAAGATTTTACGGTCACTTTGTCCGAAGGCAGGTGACTTTGGTGACTTGTGATATATTTTTTTTTTATTCTTCGATATATTGGCGATACGATATATCGGCGATATATCGCGATATTTTGATTTTTGAAATATCGAAGCGATATATCGATTATCGGGTACTTGAAATTCGATATATATCGAATATGAACAAATGGTCATCGATACCCAACACTACCTACCAGGTACCTTGTCTTTAAAAAAAAAAATGGACGTTAAAACTGACCGGGAGATGTATACGAATTTGTATTTTACGTTAAATATTAGTATGTTAACTCTTACTATTTCCCATAATAATGAACTCATTTTAGTCCTTTTGTCGACCAGAGCGGGTGTATGTCGCGTAACTGTTCGTATTTCATATTACTTCGTCTATAATTGTTATCGTCGATAACACATTCGAACGCTGTTCAGTTGGCCCCCAAATCATAAACTGAATCGCTCGCCGCCCTGTTGGCATTAATTCATCAACTAAAGTCAGGAACTGTATTCAGGAACTCTATTTTAGATAGTTGATTGCAGTTTTCCACGTATCCTTACACCAAACTATTATTAGAGGCTATAATTTCGCGTTTATATTAATATAGGGTTTCCCTTCGTAACGAGTGTCAAATGCAAACCCATTTTTATGACTTTAAGATGAGGGTTTGTTAACATTTTATAGATAATGTTATTAACGATAAATAAAAGTGTGGACATCCCTAAATAATTTAGTTGGAGTGTGTTATTTCTTGTAATTTTTCTCTATCTTGACACGAATTTGTATTATGTAAACATACCTTATTTATCAACGCTCTTAGTAGGGTTAACATTGCCATTCCAATGACATGTTCAATTACAAATATTATTTCATAACTTCGTTGTAAAACATTTGTTTATACAAGTCGACCTTTATGTCCTAATTGTTAAACTTGTTAATTGTATTGAAATCTTTGTTTTATAATGCGCCCAATGGTACATTGTTGCAGTCAAACATCGTTCCTATAATTAATAGTTTACTTTATTTATAAAAACTAACGCTATGCTGTTGTGTTTGTATATGCAGTCTAATAAACATCCTTTTCAAAAAAACTAGTTATTTTCGTTTTATGTTTAATGTTAGTTGTAGCGTGTGATATATTATGTATACTCAATTCCAACGTGTTTCCAATTATACTTGTTCGAGTTTCAATATCGTATGCTTACACGTGGTTGAATAATAATCCATGAAGTTCATGGTTGAATAATAATCCAAGAATTTATTACCGACGACGTCTTACACACAAAGCATGTTTATACCGTTGTTTCCAATAACAACCCTATTTTGTGAGAGAACGTACAACATATCAAACACAAAGCACCACAATAACCGGTTGTTGGGTTGACCCAACGAGAAATTGACGGGCGCACACAATCGTCCATTCAGACGTGCGTCAGTAGTTACTTCGAGTGTTGAAACGATATGTATTACACCAAATATTGGAAACAAAAAACCAGGTGTTATCGGGCATTAAAAGTATATGAATTAAGGTAAAGGCGTAAAAACCATATTTTTATGTTGAGGACCGTCGACGACGTATTACACACAAAGCATGTTTATACCATTGTTTCTAATAACAAACCTATTTTGTGAGAGAACGTACAACATATCAAACAAAAAACACCACAATAACCCGTTGTTGGGTTGACCCAACGAGAAATCGACGGGCGCACACAATCGCCCATTTAGACAGCCGTCGGTAGTTACATCGAGTGTTGAAACGATATGTATTACACTAACTATTGGAACGAAAAACCAGGTGTTATCAGGCCTTAAAAGTATATGAATTAAAGTAAAGGCTTAAAAACCAAAATTTTATGTTGAGGACCGTCGACGACGTCTTACACGCATGTTTATACCGTTGTTTCCAATAACAAACCTATTTTGTGAGAGAACGTACAACATATTAAACACAAAGCACCACAATAACCCGTTGTTGGGTTGACCCAACGAGAAATCGACGGGCGCACACAATCGCCCATTCAGACGTGCGTCGGTAGTTACTTCAAGTGTTGAAAAACTGTTAATGGAATGAAGTAGTAACTTTAATGCCAATAGGTGGTTGTATAGTACACCGTGTGTCGCTATCGCCAACGAAAACAATTTTTCTCTGTACACGTCTCATTTTTAATTGGAGACCACCAATTGGTCTCCAATTGAAAGGTGAGAAACCTGCCTTTCAATCGCAACCGTCGGATTAACAATCTGACAAATGTGCACAGAGAAAAATCATTAACACTAATAGCGATACACGGTGTACACTGCACATTTCTATTGGTGTAAAGAAATTATTAGCATTTAAGCGATATTAGGATCAAAAAACCTAATTGGGTATACAGAGACGCGGCAAATTTAGTCTACTCCAGTAAATAGTGTTACTAGTAGGACTATTTTATGATTTTTGACCCAAAAAAAGCCGCGACCAAGTTATTATTGTTACCTCTAATAGTGATAGGACTGCCCATTTCTATTAGAGGTAAGAAATTATTAGTTTAAATGCGAAATTAGGAGTGATAATACTGATTTAGAGTAAGGACTCATAACCAGTTTCAATTCACTCCCTCAAAGAATGTTATTAACACTATTTTATGGTTTAAAGAAAAGTCAAAAAAGGTTTCGACTGAATTAGTGGTACTAACACTAATAAAGTTGGGCAGTGTACCGCATTGTACATATTACGATGATTTTAAAGTTAGTTAATTAATAATCAATTTCAATTTAGTGTATATAATAATAATAATAATAAGTACAACAAAAATAGTCACCGGAATAATAATTAACTGTCGTGATAATATGACTTACTGTAATCGTATCATAATAAATATAATAATATGACCATAACAAAACTAACTACAATAACCATGACTACAATAATAATAATTGTAATAATAAGAACTGCGATAATAATAACTGTGATACTAAAATAATAATTGTAATAATTCTATTAATAATAACAAACTGTATAAATACTGTAATAAGTATAGTATTAATAACAAACTGTAATAATATCTGTATAACTACAGTAACAATAACTGTAATAATAAGAAATGCTATAACAATAACAACAACAATATCAATAAACTTAACAATAATAAGTAAAATAGTTATAATAATATTAATAACAAACGGAACAATGAGAAGTGCAGTAATAATCATAATTACAACCGTACTAGTGATAAGTGCAACAATAATACTCACCGGAAAATGATAACTGACATAATAATATGACTTACCGTAATCTTATCATAATAAATATAATAATATAACCATAATAATACTAAGTACACTAACCATAACTACAGTAATAATAAGTGCAATAATAAGAAATGCTACTAATAACAACAACAATATTAGTAAACTTAACAAAAATAAGTAAAATAGTTATAATAATATTAATAACTACAAGAACAATGCGAACTGCAGTAATAATAGTTGTAATAATTACAACCGTACTAGTGATAAGTGCAACAATAATACTCACCGGAAAATGAGAAGAGGGAGAGAGAGAAGGAGAAGGAGAGGGAGAGGGAGAGGGAGAGGGTGTTGAAATGTATGTATTTTCTAGGTCTGAATAAAGGGAGAATTAATAAAGAGGAAGTCTGCAAAAGCTGCCTGCCTCTCTCTCCACTCTCCAAACCCCCACACTTGTCGCAGTCACTGAAGGAAGGTTGGAGAGACAGCTAGGGCCATGGTTGCCCATGCTGCCGAGATAGAGAGACAGGCTGTAGCTTTTGGTAGGTTTACCAAAAATTTGTCGTAGTCACTGAAGGAAGGTTGGAGAGACAGCTAGAGCCATGGCTGCCCATGCTGCCTAGAGAGAGAGAGACAGGCTGTAGTTTTTGGTAGGTTTACTAAAATTGTCTTAAGAAGCCAGGATTTGATCCTGGTCCCTGCCGTCCGTCAAAATCACGTATCCGATAGCTTTATCCTATAGTCTAGGACCTATGCTAGAATATATAGGGTACAATAAATATATAGACAGAAATAGTTTGACTAATTCATTAAACGACATAATAAGACATAGAAACAGTTTGTATTGTACGGACTACGGGTTACCTCGAAACAGATATCGCGCATTTGTTTCAAATGTGAAACAAATACCGCGCAATTATTTAGACGGCCAATTTCAAATGTTGGTCTTAATCAAACGGCCGTGGTGCGAGCCGGGATTCCGGAGTGGGCGACTTGGCGTTTTCGGGCACCGCCACTCCGAATGACACGTGGCAGGATCCAGGAGGATTGCGGGATTTCTGAAACGCAAGATGATAATTCTGGATGTGATAAATGTCACATTATGGCGATGTCGTACATTAACCGTACAGAAAGAATGATGGTGCCTGTACTTTCTTGTACGGTACAGTCTTACGAAAAGACCGTACCTCAGTACTAGGGAGCTTAGAGAGGGGTTTTAGGACTTAGAATAATTTTGCGAGGTAGTCGCCTCTCTCCTAGAGAGCATCTGTATAAATAGGCAAACTTTGCCATTTAATTACAACTCACTCAGTGGACCATTTTCAGTGATTCTTTTTGCAGCAGACTCAAGGGAGTCCAATGATAGGCAAACTTTGCCATTTAATTACAACTCACTCAGTGGACCATTTTCAGTGATTCTTTTTGCAGCAGACTCAAGGGAGTCCAGTCTAGACAGGGGTGTAGTTGGTCAAAGTTTTATCTTGCCAGGGTGGCTGCTTTTATAAGGGAAAGTCAAAGTGGGTGAATGTGTCCAAAACTCATATTCTAACTTTGCAATCTGTGGTGGAAATGAGCACACAGAAAGTCTTATTTCACAGGGGTGAAGTTGTATGGGGGTTCTGATTGTCAAGGGGTCAATCATTTGGGTTTATATCAACTTGGAGTCGACACTAACTAGATAAGCTTCTTGAGATTTGCCTTCTCGAGTTTCAGAGGGAGAGGGAGAGGGAGAGGGGGAGAGGAAGGGGGATGGGAAGGTGGAGAGGGAGAGGGAGAGTGGGAGAGGGAGATAGAGATGGAGAGGGAGAGGGAGAGGGAGAGGGAGAGGGAGAGAGAAAAGGGGAGAAAAGGAGAGAAAGGAGAGAGAGAAAGAGAAAGAGAGGGGAGAGAGAGAAAGAAAAGAGAATAACAAGTAAAAGCAAGAAAGGAATTGAAGTCCAACGAATGAAAGAAGAGGAACTAAATAAGGTAAAAGAAAGAAGAAAGAGAAAGAGAGAGAGAGAGAGAGAGGAAAAAATAGAGAGAGGATAGAATGGCAAAGGAGACCGATGGAAATCTAACTTAATTTTATCCATACCACCATGTTACATCAAACTTTCTATAAATATTTGAAAATCCGGACTATTTACAAGCATCGTTTTTTTTAACCATTTAAAAACTTTATACAAAAAAAATAAAAAAATAAGAAAACCAACGGAGACAAATAAGTTAACAAAAAGGCAAATAAAAAGTACGGTATAATTTTAACGAAAAAAAACAACAAAACGTAAATTCAACAAAAAAGAACAGCACAAACAAAACGGTATAATAATTTTAGTAAAATTTAGTTAAACACAAAAGGTTAAAGTAAGCTTTTCACCCCAATTGTATACGAAATCCAGGTTCAACAATTACAAATAAAAAGTATATCTCTACTCACCACATCGAAACTCCTATACTATTCCTACTAACTCCTAAATTAACCAATGATTGCACGTAACTCTTCTAATTTTTGAAACGACTCAACCTTCGTTGAAATTCTTTCTTATTCAATCCGTCTTTCGAAATTAGTTCAGTTGTTATGTATAAGGCCTCTTTAAGCTCTGCTGTGCTCCCACTACACTTCTCTATTTTAAGTCTTTCTACAAAGTTTATACTTTTTGTTAAATCCCACCCTGGAACAGTCATTAGCTTTTCAACACATTGCAAAATTCCGAGACAACGACTCCACTTCTTCCCCTCTCCCTTTGCCCATACCACGAATTTGCACCCTTATTTTGATTTGTATTTTTCTGTTTCAGTTATATCGAATAACAGCTTTATAGGCGGGTGGCCATTTAATCCATAATGGTACACGTTGAATATAGATTCCACCTTGACATCAAACTCGTGGCGTTGTAGGGTGTATCCTTCCCAACTATAAAAAATGCGCTAAGTGTGACATAAGCTGGAGTAAGAATTTGTGTGGAATGAATAGTGGGAAGAGTGGCATGGATAGACGTATAATGGTGGGAAAGAGATGCTGTGGAATAAATAGGGGGGACAGAGGCATGGGTAGATGTAGAATGGTGGGAAGGAGAGGTCGTGGAATGAATAGGGTCGAAGAGGACATTAGTAAATGTATGACGTTGAGAAAAGGAAGGTGTTGGTTGGGTAGAGACATGGGTGCAAAAGTGGGAAATGAAAAAGGTGGTGGATTTGTAGATGAAGAGGGAGGAGCAGGGTGATGAGTAGGACAAGGAGGAGGGGGAAACGATGGTTGTGAAGAAAATGAAAATGGTTGCATAAAACGTTGTGGCAAGCCTAGAAGTATTGACTGGATTTTCGAGAATCCTCCGTCAAGTTGGCGTTGTGTTGTCGTGAGCCTTGTGTGAATCTTCGCAGTACACGTTTCTAACTTTTTTCCAATGTTTTTCATAATATTTTTGAGTTCATGTATTCTTCCTATGAGGGGTGGAATAGAGTCATCTCTCAGTCTCAACGCGCGCAGTTCATCTTTCACTTCCGCTGGAATTGGAATGTCGGCAATAGGGGACCTTTCGTCTTTTTGGTGTCCATTCGATGTACAGCTTCCGTGAAAGTTTGCCACTCCGGACCGCATTCTTCTAGTATAGTCAAAAGGAATGAAGTGGTAAAGTATGCATGGTCCGGGAAATCCTTTTGCATAAGTGCAAGATCTTGCCATATGGTTCGACGAATAGTGCTAGTTAGTAAGTCGAGAAATTTATACGGGTTGAATTTCACTAGATTTCTAAAGTTGTATGAATTCTAAGAATTTAGATACTCCATCTCGCTATATCTTAAATTATGGGTGAAAAAGACAAATCGTTCCTTGTCCCTCCTTCCCTATATCCATCATTTTTACTCCTATGTTGAACCCTCACTCCCCGCCTCAATGTCTCTCGGCCCACAAACCGCCGGTGTGCAGGCGACTGGGGTGACCCGACGTTGTCAGAAGCCAACGAAGAGCCGCGACAGTGACGAGCCGGTAGCGAGCTGGTGACGAGCCAGCTATAGTGACAAACCGGCGACGAGCCGGCGACAAACCGGCGACGAGCCGACGACGAACCGGCCACGAACCGGCGACGAGCCGGCAATGAGGTGGCGACGAGCCGGCGACGGCGCAAATTCATACGCCACCAGCTGTTTTTTTCCCGGCTCTTCCAAACTCCATTCCCTTCCCTATTTCCCATCTCGCTGCTTCCTCCCGATCTACCGCGCTATCTCCCTCCCTCCCACTATTTTTTTAGCCATCCCTTTTCTATTTCCCCCCTGTCTCATTCCCCTCGATCTGCGACTCTATCTCCCTCTCTCCATTCATTTTGTTTCCCTCTTTTCATCCTCCTTTCACCCCCCATTGCCCCTCTGTCCCACCCGTATTTTCCCCACCTATACCACTCTGTATCCCTCTCTCCCCCAAATTTTCTTCCACTTCCCACCCGTATTTTCCCCACCTATACCACTCTGTATCCCTCTCTCCCCCAAATTTTCTTCCACTTCCCACAACCCTCTTTCTCGACCTCTCTCTCTCCGACTCGGTAACTCTTTCTTCCTCTCCCTCTCCCCCTTTTAGTCTCTCCTTTTACTCTTCCACCCCTTCCTCTTCCCCCTTCTCCTCCTCTACCCTCACTCCTCTCTCCATGATTCTCTCCATCTCTCTCCATCCCTCCATCTTTCCCTCTTTCTCTCTCTCTCTCTCTCTCCCTCTCTCTTCCACTCTCCATCCTTCTCCATCTCTATCTCATCCACTCCCCGCCTTTCATTTTTTTCCTCCCTCTCTTCTCCCTTCCCCCCTTTGGCCTCTCTCTCCCTCCTCTTCCTCCTCTTCCTTTTACCCCATTTCCCCCTCGTGTACGTTGTTGAACCCAAAAAGGCATCCATTGCTTCATGTTGCCCCATTGCTTCATGTTGCCCAATTGGTGCAGGAAAGTGCCAATGTGGCCCTTCTAGCCTAGGATGTATATTTTTTGGGCTAGGATGTATCTTAGGATATATCTCTTTTGGCCTAGGATGTACAGGCAGGACCCCTTCTTGGTTTCTTAGTGCTAATGATAAATGTTGATGGGATCTTGAAGATGCCACCCCCAACACTTCATCCCCACTAGTATACACATCTTCTTCCTGCCCCTCCGTACTTTCGGGTGATTGATCGTCTTTCGTAGAGGCTTCCCCCTTTCGAGTGATTGATCGTCTTCCGTAGAGGCTTCCCCCTCGAATTTGTGAACCTTTATGTCCCCCTCTGAGGTGTGCTCAGAAACACCACACTCCTCTGATGGCACTAAATCATATTCAAACTCTAAGGGTTTGGAAGAAGGTATTCTCCTCCTTTTCGGTTGTGCCTCTACAAACCGCGGTCCACTTGTCTCCCCTTCTTCCTCAAGAATTGCTAGAATGGGTTGTTTTTCAGGGCGCGGTTTAGTGGTGCGCTGATTTGCGGATTGATTCGACGAAAAATCTATGGTGGTTGTGTAAGATTTCAAAGTGAAAGAGACACGTGAAGAGAGGACAGTGGAAGAGTGTTCAACGTACCTTTATGACGTACGTAGGGTTACGAAATGTAACCAACGTACGCTGTGACATTTTTGATATCTTTGACTGAGAATATCTCTCAGATATATTTGCAGATATTTGTGTTACTTTGCACTTGTGTTCCTTTGTGTATTATCTGCATTGTGTCAGATTAGTAGGCCATTTGGTTGCCTAAATTATCTTTGGATGTGTTCCAAACTTGTGTGTATTTTTCTGAGCATCTGTGAGAGCTTTTTGCTTATCTGAATTCTGTGATGTCTACTCTAGCATCATCTTCATCTTCAGTTGGTGTAGCAGTCACAGAACAACAGGTCACGGGCCCACCCTCACATATCCCAGTTTTTGATGGAAGGAAATACATCTATTGGTCTGATATGGTTGAGTCTTATTTCACTCAAGTTAAATTGTTTGATGTAGTTGATGGCAGCCTTGCTGAAATTGAAGCATCCTATAATGGGAAAAATCAGCCTATCTGCATTTGTTGAAGTTAATGATCTTAGAAAATCTACTTATGTCACATATCAAAATGAAAAAGGCATCAGAAATCTGGTCTTCCTTGAAAACCATCTATTTGAAAGCTAATGACAAACATGAAATTATCACAGCTAGGAATATTTATGATTATAGGTATACATGAGGTAGCATGGCTGAATATTGTAATGGTCTTAGGCTTTTGTTGGCAAAAAATGCATGTTCAGGGGGGAACTTCTCCCCTTATCATCAGGCTATGATTTTTATGCGAGGTCTTCTTGAGGAATATAAAGGAGCCTCGGCAAATTTGAGAAAGTTGGATAAGTCAGCTTGGAACTTAGCAACAACTATAGAACTAGTGTTAGAGGAGGAATCCACTGTTGCAGCTTTTAATCCAGGAAAATCATCTGTAGCTTTTAATGCACAGTATCAAGAAAACATATCTCAGGGGTACCAAGGTTTTCAGCCTTATAACAAATGAGTCTACTGTTATAATCAAGGACATCTGTACAAATAGTGTCATAAGTTTCTTAAAGACTGTGAGACAGGTATGTTCAGAAATGGATGGAGGCCAAGAGGAATCTACACGCCCCAAAAGACACCACACACACCACCGACTCTTCCCTCTAAAACCGAAGCATTTTCAGCTGATATATCGCGATTGGAATCAGTTGACAAAGGGAAGGCGCTAGATGTCGTCAGTTTTCCAAAAACAGATGACAAAGAATTCTTTGCCCTTGCAAAACTAATGGAGGGAGACAAAGACCACGGGTGGATCATGGACTCAGGAAGTTTATCTCATATGTGCTGGAACAAAGCTTCGTTCACAGATCTGCATCCTATTCCAACAAGGCAGATCTATTATGCTTGTGGTGCCACAGTTGAAGCAAAGGCTCAAAGAACTGTCATCCTTATGTGTGAGATAGATGGACAGGCAGTTCCTAGAACTCTCTATGATATATTGTATGTTCCTCAATTCAAAAAGAACTTGTTTTCTACCTCAGTTGCAAAAGTAGAGGTTTTGAAATACTTCACAAACAAGGAAAGAAAATAGTCAGCAAAGAGGGAAGGGTAGCTGTAATGGGAACTAGAGGCCCAAATAATTTGTACCGGATGAACCTGGTGAATACATCTTTTTTTGCTTTTCCAATGTCTTATCCGATAATGTTTTGTGGCATAAGAGGTTGGGTCATGTTCATTATGACAGATTGGAAAAGATGGTCAAAAATGATATGGTAGAAGGGGTTAAGCTTGGCCAGCAACAGTCAAGTATTTGTGATGGTTGTGCTTTAGGCAAGCTTCATAAACTTCCCTTACCCGAAGCTGCAGATTTTAGAGCGACTAATATCTTAGAACTTGTTCATTCACATGTGTGGGGACCCTCCAAAGTACCATCTTTTGCTGACAACAAATACTCTGTCACATTCACAGACGACTTCTCCAGATTCAGCAGAATCTATTTTATGAAGGAGAAAAAGGAGGTCTTCACCCACTTGAAACACTTTCGGATCTGGGCAGAGAAACTTCATGGTAGATTGATTCTCTCATGAAGATCTGATAATGGAGGTGAATATACTTCCAATGAGTTTGCTGCTTATTTAAAAGAAAATGGTATATCTCACCTGTTCACTGTGCTTTACACTCCTGAGCAGAATGGAGTCTCAGAAAGGCTAAACAGAACACTAACTGAGAGTGTCAAATCTATGTTGGCTGATAAAGGAATAGGTTCACTGTGCTTTACACTCCTGAGCAGAATGGAGTCTCAGAAAGGCTAAACAGAACACTAACTGAGAGTGTCAAATCTATGTTGGCTGATAAAGGAATAGATATTAAAATTTGGGCTGAAGTTTACGAAACTGCAGCATATATTAGGAACAGATTAGAAACTAGATTTGTTCAGGGAATGAGACCTTATGAAGTGTGGACTGGCAGAAAACCAGATGTCAGTCACTTCAGAGTTTTTGGTAGCAAGTGCTTTGTACTAGATAATCTACCAAACTGGAAACCTAGTCCAAAGTCTAAGCCTGGATTCTTTATGGGATATGATGATGAATTTGTAGGATATAGAATTTATTGTCCTCAGAAACATACCATCCAAATTGCTAGAAATATTCAAGTAAAAGATGAGAGGGAGTCCATAGACGTATTTAGTATGGATGAAAATGAGAAGAAAGAAAAACTACAAGAATATTTCATCTTGGATCAGATTCCCTTTCAGTCTGCTACAGCTTCTAGTTCTTCTTCCACTAGAGTGCAAAATATTGGAGTACCATCAGCTGCTGAACAACAAACAACAGCTGATCCTCAACTTCCAAGACCTCAAGGTGGAGCTCGGTATCCAACAGTTCCAGCCTCAGATTTTACGGGGGAAAGAAGACAGAGTTCTCGCTTAAGGGGAGAACAAGTTTAATATGCGTTTTCTGCAAGCACCGAGGAGCCTCTTACCATTCACGAGGCATTTTTTGTTGTTGAAAAGGATCATTGGATCTTAGCTGCAAATGATGAGATGAGATCGATCATGGAAGCCCAAACGTGGGAACTTGTGGAGCTTCCACCGGATCGGAAAGCCATTGGCTGCAACTGGGTCTTCAAAGTGAAGCTCAACCCAGACAACACCATTGAAAGGTATAAAGCTCGTCTGGTTGCAAAGGGTTTTAGTCAAAATAAAGGAATAAACTATGAGATTCTCTCCTGTTGTCAGGTTTCCTAATGTCAGAGTCTTCTTGTCCCTAATTGGAATTGAGAATATGGAATTGCATCAAATAGATGTTAAAACTGCCTTCTTGTATGGAGACTTAGAGGAAGTAATCTATATGAAACAACCTAAAGTTTTTGTAGAAAAAGGAAAGGAAAATCTAGTCTGTAAACTATTGAAATCATTGTATGGATTGAAACAGGCTCCACGACAGTGGAATTTGAAGTTGGATGAGTTTCTTACCAGCTTGGGCTTTAAAAGAATCAGCTCAAATTACTCTGTTTATGTCATGGAATGAGATGATGGTGTGATTTATGTAGCAGTGTATGTAGATGATCTGCTGCTAATCAACAAATCATTGAATGAGATAAATAAGATAAAAGCAGCTCTAAATGCCAGGTTTGAAATGAAAGACTTAGGTGAAGCTAAGTATATCCTAGGCATTCAAGTAGAGAGAGATAGTAGTCATGGAGTTATTTACCTCACTCAGAGAGAGGCCATTGGAAATGTACTTGAAAGATTTGGCATGGCAGATGCAAAAGAGAGTGCCACTCCTATGGAGTTCAGGCAAAAGATGGAAGGAAAGGAGACAGATGGAGGAATGACTCTCGAAGATGATATGGAACCAACGGAGTCAGACTTCATGTCTACGATTCCCTACCGACAAATTGTTGGGAGTCTTTTCTACTTTATCAACTGCACTCGTCCGGATATTGCAGCGGTTGTTGGAGCTCTGAGTCGAAATCTTCAGAATCCGAAGAAATCAGATTGGGAGGCAGCAAAACGAGTTCTGAGATACCTTGCAGGAACACGAGATCTCCAAATTTCTCTTGGAGGAGATGAAGTAAAGATCATCACCTGGAGCGATGCGAGTATTGGTGATATGCGAAGCCGATGTTCTACCACTAGATTTATTCTGAAGATCGGTAATGGTACTTGCTGCTGGACAAGCAAGCTCCAAAAGGTGACTCCTCAGTCAACCATGGACGCTGAATACATGGTAGCTAGCTCAGCTGTTAAGGAACTTCTTTGGGTAAAGTATATTTTACAAGCACTGAAATTTATGCAGTCGGGTCCTCAGATCATTTGGTGTGACAATCAAGCTGCGATTGCTATTGCCTCTAATCCTAGTCATCATTTCAAAATCAAACATATTGACATTAAGCTACACTTTGTGAGGGAAAAGGTGATGGGCAAAATTCTGAAACTCATCTACTTACGTGATGAGAAAATGTTGGCAGATATGATGACAAAACCCTTACCTACCCCGAAAATGAAATTCTGTAGAGAGGGATGTGGTCTAAGTGGTTAGTAGAGTCTAAAGCTTAAGGGGAGTGTTGTCTTGAAAGCTTTAGTCCTCACTAAGCTTCATAGGCGAGGGGAGTGTTTGCTCAGTATTTAGAATATTTTGTGAAAAGTCTGGTTCAGTATGTACCAGAATAAATGTTACAATGAACAGTGAGGGAGTTCACGGTGTGACACACTTCAGGGCACGCGTCGGTAAATGAGACACTCTACAAAGATCTGTTAGTACTATTCAGACTTACCATAAAGACTGAAGTGTCACATAAAAGTTTCATCTTGGATGAAACTTCGAAATGATGGACGCTGAAGATTTGCTGCCAACGGAAGGTGATCATCCGGGACCACGTCTGTAATTATCTGACGTGTTTGTACACGGTGTACTGTGATGTTACTTATCTCTAGTTTGTACAGAAGCGTGTTTTGTTTGATTAGTGTCTCAGTTCAGATTCTTTCTGTATGACATACCTTGACCTATTCAGGTATTCGATAAGTAGATATTATTGATGCATGGCTGGTATGCTTCATTTGCTTAGTTAGGGCAATAAGTGGCTGCTAGCTCTCAAAAGAATTGATCTTTTAGGTATAAGAATAGGACTTAGCCATCTCAGAATTAGGAACTTGTTGTATCAACATTATGCTGTGACATTTTTGATATCTTTGACTGAGAATATCTCTCAGATCTATTTGCAGATTTTTGTGTAAATTTGCACTTGTGTTTCTTTGTGTATTATCTATTTGCAGATTTTTGTGTAAATTTGCACTTGTGTTCCTTTGTGTATTATCTGCATTTTGTCAGATTAGTAGGCCATTTGGTTGCCTAAATTATCTTTGTTGTGTTCCAAACTTTTGTGTATTTTTTTTGAGCATCTGTGAGAGCTTCTTGCTTATCTCAATTCTGTGATATCTACTCCATCATCATCTTCATCTTCAGTTGGTGTAGCAGTCACAGAACTACAAAGAAAAGGAAAATGGTTGCATAAAACGTCGTGGCAAGCCTAGAAGTATTGACTTGATTTTCGAGAATCTTACGTCAAATTGGCGTTGTGTTGTCGTGAGCCTTGTGTCAATCTTCGCAATACACGTTTCAAACTTTTTTCCAATGTTTTTTATAATATTTTCGAGTTCATGTATTCTTTCTATGAGGGGTGGAATAGAGTCAACTCTCAGTCTCAACGCGCGGAGTTCATCTTTCACTTCCGTTGGAATTAGAATGTCGACAATAAGGGACCTTTCGTCTTTTTTCGCGTCCGTTCGATGTACCGCTTCCGTGAAAGTTTGCCACTCCGGACCGCATTCTTTTAGTATAGTCCAAAAAAATGAAGTGGTAAAGTATGCATGGTCCGGGAAATCCCTTCGCATAAGTGCAAGATCTTGCCATATGGTTTGTCGAATGGTGCTAGTTAGTAACTCGAGAAATTTTTGGGCCAAAATATCTCGAGTTTTGTCACTTCCATGTAAATTCCTATGCATCACAAAACATGATAATATAAGTTAAGAAAATAAAAAAGAAAACCTTCTGATTCGTGAACATAATTTTTTGCATATTTCAGAGAATCAATATTTGCACTCTCTCCATTTTGAAGGTCATCCACACATTTCAAGCATTTCAATCTTCACGGCACCCAACGTATTGCATCAAAATTATATTTTTATTACATCACAACCACAAAGGTGGTAACGGTGGTAGTAACAATAAAGTGATTGGACATACTCTACCATAACTATAATTCTCTAACCTCTACAAACTAACAAGGTGCCCTCCCCTATTTTTCCCACTTTCCCGAATATTGACTAAGTTATAATATACGCGTTGAATTTCACTAGATTTCTAAAGTTGTATGAATTCTAAGAATTTAGATACTCCATCTCGCTATATCTTAGATTTTGGGTGAAGAAGACAAATCGTTCCTTGTCTCTCTATCCCTATATCCATCATTTTTACTCCTATGTTGAACCCTCACTCCCTGCCTCAATGTCTCTCCGCCCACAAACGGTCGGTGTTCAGGCGACTGGGGTGACCCGGCTTTTGTCAAAAGCCAGCGAAGAGCTGCCGACAGCGAAGAGCCGCCGACAGTGACCAGCCGGCGACGAGCCGGTGACGAGCCGGTTATAGTGACGAACCGGCCACGAGCCGGCGATGAGGTGGCGACGAGCCGGCTACATCGACAAGCCGGCGACGGCGCAAATTCATATGCCACCAGTTGTTTTTTTTCCGGCTCTTCCAAACTCCCTTCCCTTCCCTATTTCCCACCTCCCTGCTTCCTCCTGATCTAACACGCTATCTCCCTCACTCCCTCTATTTTTTTAGCCATCCCTTTTCTATTTCTCCCCTCTGTCATTCCCCTCGATCTGCAGCTCTATCTCCCTCCCTCCATTCATTTTTTTGGCCCTCCCTTCATCCTTTTTTCACCCCCTATTGCCCCTTTGTCCCACCCAAATTTTCCCCACCTATGCCACTCTGTATCCCTCTCTCCCCCTAATTTTCTTCCCCTTCCCAGAACCCTCTTTCTCCACCTCTCTCTCTTCGACTCGCTAACTCTTTCTTCCTCTCCCTCTCCCTTTTTTAGTCCCTCCTTTTACTCTTCCACCCCTTCTTCTTCCCCTTTCTCCTCCTCTACCCTCACTCCTCTCTCCATGAGACTCTCCATCTCTCTCCACCCCTCCATCTTTCCCTCTTACTCTCTCTCTCTCTCCCTCCCTCTCCCCCTCTCCATCCTTCTCCATCTCTATCTCATCCACTCTCCCCCTTTCATCTTTTTCCTCACTCTCTTCTCCCTTCCCCCCTTCGGCCTCTCTCTCCCTCCTCTTCCCCCTCTTCCCTTTACCCCATTTCCCCCTCGTGTACTCTCTTGAACCCTCTCTCCCATTTCCTCCAACTCCCTCTCTATCTATCTCCATCTCATCCCCCCCATCTCTCGGTTTTGCTTTCATTCTCTCTCCCTCTCCTCCTCTTTTTTCCACTTCCACTCCCTCATTCTCTCCCTCCCTCTCTTCCTTTCTCCCTCCTTTCCCCCTTTCACCTATTTCCCTCTCTCCCTCTATCTCTCGCTCTCCCTCCCCCTCTTCCCCGACCTCTCCCCTTTTTTCTCTCTCCCTCTCCCCCCCTCCCGTCTTCTCCATCTCTATCTCTTTCACTCTCCTCCTTTCACCTTTTATTTTCCTTTCACCTATCGGTTGTGTTTTCATTCTCTCTCCCTCTCCTTCTCTCTTTTCCATTTCCACTTCCTCATTTTCTTTTTCTTTCTCTTCCTTTCACCCTCCTTCATTTTCGTCGCCCCTTTCATCTTCTTCCCTCTCTCCCTCCCTCTCCCCCTCTCTCTCCCCCTCTCCCCCTCTTCCCCTACCTCCCACCGTTTTTCTCTATCGCTCTCTCCCTTTGCCTCTTCTTCCCCACCTCCCTCTCCCACCTCATTTCCCTCCCTCTCCCACTTTTTTCCTCCACCTCTCTCACCCCCTCTCTCATCCTCTCTCTCTCCCTCTATCTCTCCCTCCATTTTTTTCTTTCTCTCTCCCTTTTTATCCCTCCCTCTGTGCCTCTCTCCATCTGCCTCTTCTCCGTCATTTCGGATAACCAATTGTCGAAGATGGACGACCTCCTGATGAAGATGCTTAACCTCTCGCTGAATTTTGACGATCTTTCGCAATAAATCTTTGAGAGATATACCTCCTACCTCCTTCCTTTGGTCGAGGATCTGATTTCCGTGGAGAACCCCTACCTCTCCTCTGTTGGGGCATTGGATTAGGACGAGGAATCCTAAGAATGTCTCTTAGGCAAATTTGTCGCTCCTCTTTCATACGACCTCGAATACACTTTAAAAACTTCTCCCTAGCCTTAATGAGAGCTTAGACCTACGGCGTCGCCTCACACTTGCGGAGAATGCTGGAGAGCTGCGGATCCCAGATATGGTGTACCCGCAGATATTCATGCACATCGAGCTTATATACACCCTTTCGGCAAATAATCCAAATGAGATTGGTGTCTACTATATCGAATTGTGTAAATGTCGCGAATGATGGTTTATTGTCATCAGAAGACATGAACATCCAAGTTGGATGTGCAGGCAAGTCAGGCGAATTGGTAATGGGTTCCGCCTGGGATTGACTGCTACTTAAGCCACTAGCCCCTTCGATATTCTTGTACTTCCATCCTGGAGGCCAATCCTTGGGGTCTATGAAATGGTCGGGGTAAAGGAAAAAGGCATCCATTGCTTCATGTTGCCCTATTGGTGCTAGAAAAAGTCAATCTGGCTTCTCTGGCCTAGGATGACCCCTACTTGGTTCCCTAGTGCTAATGATAAATGTTGATGGGGTCCTGAAGATGCCACCCCCAACACTTCATCCCCACTAGTATACACATCTTCTTCCTGCCCCTCTATAATTTCGGGTGATTGATCGTCTTCCATAGAGGCTTCCCCTTGGAATTTGTGAACCTTTATGTCCCCCTGTGAGGTGTGCTTGGAAACACCACACTCCTCCGATAGTTCGTCCCCATCGACAATGGGTTCTTCTATCGAGTGGTCGGATGGCTCGTATTCGGCATTGTAATTTCGGGTGATTGATCGTCTTCCATAGAGGCTTCCCCTTGGAATATGTGAACCTTTATGTCCCCCTGTGAGGTGTGCTCGGAAACACCACACTCCTCCGATGGTTCATCCCCATTGACAATGGGTTCTTCCACCGAGTGGTCGGATGGCTCGTATTCGGCATCGTCCTTGTTGTTGTCCCCATCTAATGACACTTAATCATATTCAAACTCTAAGGGTTTGGAAGAAGGTATTCTCCTCCTTTACGGTTGTGTCTCTACAAACCGTGGTCCACTTGTCTCCCCTTCTTCCTCTAGAATTGCGAGAACGGGCTGTTTTTCTGGGCGCGGTTTAGTGGTGCGCTGATTTGCAGATCGATTCAATGAAAAATCCATGGCGGCTGTGTAAGATTTCGAAGTGAAAGAGACACGTGAAGAGAGGAGAGTGGAAGAATGTTCAACGTACCTTTATGACGTACGTAGGGTTACGAAATGTAACCGACGTACGAATTTCAAGTAGAGTATGAACAAGTCGTACGATAATTTAATTCTAAGTCGCGTTGCGATAGGACGTCGAAGGGCGCGCTATGTAAGTAAAAGCTATATCACGATTCAAATGAAACGCAAGTACGAACGTCACGTAGTGAATTTCATTTAAAATCGCGTACGGAATTTTACATCGTTTCACTTTGCGTCTTGCTCCAAATCGTTATGAAAATTCACTTTGTTTAACGATGCATCGCGATTCAAATTAGACGCTCGCATTTGTACATTTTGGCGTACAGTGCTAATTAAATCCGTAAGGCGATCTAAGCCGTTTGGCGCGCATATGTTCAAATTCAAATTTGAAAATTCTGCGCCTCTTACCAAATCCCCCACATTCACGATGTGGAGCCGCCTCGGCGCCACATCGGCGCCGCCGCCACCTCGTCACCGCCGCCACCTCGTCACCGCCGCCACCTCGTCACCGCCGCCACCTCGTCACCAACGCCACCTCGTCACCAGCGCCACCTCACCACCGCCGCCACCTCGGCACCGTTGCTATTCTCTTTTATAATTTTTTTTTCTTCCTATGTTTTGTCCCTATTTATTTTGTTAAAATAGATTACATACCGTTTTAATAACCTCGAGAGCGTCGTTCGCCCATGGAAATGTACGTCAAAAAAGGCATTCGGGGACTTCAACGCGATCTCGGTGAAGAAGGTAATTGTCTTTGCCATCCTCGAATCCGGCTTGTACTAACAAGACCTTGAAGGGGATAGAGGTGAGATAGGAGAGGAACACCCATCTCCCATGTCGGGCAATATGCGCTTCAGAAGCCCTATAAACAATAAAGTTTTGTTAAGTGAATACAAAGTTATAAACAACAAATCGTCGACAATTATTACCTTCAAATTCTTTAATTTAATGCAAGTAAAAAGAAAATGGAAGTACTCACCCCTTGCTCTCGGCTGCCCTTGCGCCTGACCCTCGCATTGCGTGTGTGTTTGAGTTGGAGATTATGTCCAAACTCAAAAACATCGCCTGTATTAACTTAAGGTGGGAGTGGTAGTCCAAAGGATTTTCGTTGTCGGAAGCCTTTGGGAATAGAAAAATATTGTACCTGTTGGTGTATCACAAATGTAAATCATATAGAAAAAGTTATTATCTGTGAAATCCTAATTACAAGTACGCATTCAAGTTGACAAAACAATTGACTTTAGAGGAAATTTCTCTAGGGTTACTATGACTCTCTCGACGAAAAGTCGAGACACCCCGACCCCGTGCCTCCTTTTATGTGGAATAGGTACAACAACCACATAGAGATCCCGCCGACATGACAAACGTCCCATTCCCTATTTCGGATAACACCGAAATGCTCTTTCAGACCATTCTGCAATATAAATAACAAAGCTCAATTAGTGGATATAAGCCGTAAAAGATAACGTTGTGTAAGAAACTTAATAGTTTTAAATAATAAAAGGTAGATCACCTTGTTAGTTTTGCCGTTCATGTCTAAAAATCCGAGCATATGACACGGTGTGTGTCCTACACTCTCCACTTCCATTGAAAACAAATCGCAAAGGTTCACAACCCTTGCGCTGTTTCTCATTCTTGCTGCAAAATGAGTCAAAAGTGTCACACTACGAGCAAGCATGTTCTCGTGAAAAAAACTCATTGTCGAACATGAATCAAGCCATTTTTTGCTCATCTCTTTAAGTTGCTTCGCGTTGTAACCATCAGTAACAGCTCTCGATTGTCGATCCAAATACTCGTGTTTACACTTAACGCCAGTTTGTCAAATCTTTCCTTTCATAATTACTTTTGTTTCGGATCCTTTTGCGATGTCTTCTTCTCGAATCTTTAAAATTCTACATTGATATTTTTGAAAAAAAATTAGTGCTTTCATCATTGCTTGTAAAAATCCCTTTTTCTGCAAGTAAAAAATAACATACAAAATAGACATGAATATCACGCAATGTTAAAATCTATTCTTACACAAAATTATAACCATGTCTTGTTTTCCTCACTCTCTCCAACTATTTTCGTTGATTCCCATGCAACTCTTTTTCATCTCAACATATTTTACAATACAATGTATTACTTCGTTGTTGTAAAAAAAAAAAAAACCATGGCCTGTTCTTTATGGGCCCTATAAAAGGCATCTACCGATACAACTCAAATTACTATGGTGTCTTCCCAAGGTATGTCCAAATTCGGCCCATTATCTCTCAAATTTGTCCGTTCAATTCTTTGGATGTAGTCAAGAAAATCCTCATTCTTTTTACGTAACGTAGCTTCTGCCTTGGCCCACCATTTCTGTAAATGAAATCACATTACCGAAAACAACTCCCTATTATTAAAAAAAATGAAAACAAGACAACAAAATTCAATCATGAAACATTCGTGACATAAAAAATTGTTCAAAATTGCTCAATATCCACCAAAAACATTAAAAACAAGAGTACATGTTTGCCCAGTACCTTCCATTGTCGCATGCGTCGTGAGTACTGTAAGAAGGTTTTCGTCCCAACTGTCTCTTTTTGATTAGAAACTTGTCTCTTTTTTATTAGAAACTGCCTCTTGTCCTGTTTCTTCGGTGTCCAGTGTAAAAGATGTTGGTTCCACTGTACTCCTTTGAGTGCCCCTACTTGGTCCCGCATCGTCTTCATCTTCCCTAACCCCTCCCTGAGGGCCCCTACTTGGCCCCGCATTATCTCCCCTTCCCCTTCCCTCATATCCAGGCACAACATTTTCTCGTCCTTTTCTCCTCTTAGGTTGTGAAGTACCAACGTTTTCACTATTTGCATTGGTTCCTTTTTCAAGTAGGTTTCGAACGCGTTTTTTTTCCGACCCTACTTCTAAGGACCTTACTTGCAAGGTCCTCCATAGAACACAACAAAATGTTATTGTCTTTGCAGGTGAAAATAAGTTTTTATTTTGGGTTTATACGATGAAAACAAGCGGAGCAGGCAGTAGAGGGCAAAACAAGGCAGAAATGGGCTGATAGACAGATGGGGTACGACGCTTGTCAGGGAAGAGTAGAGGACCGGTTCTTAAAAGCCGATAATAATGGAATGAAAAAACGTTTAATCTGTTGCACGGTTAAATATTTCGAAAACTAAACGGGCGGGCACTTGAAATGTTTGCGTTTCGTCGGCCGTCAGTTTGGGTGAGAAAACGTCCGCGCGGCGCGGCGCGTCCTAAAACGAAATGAAAGGGGGTGACGTGGCCGCGTGGGGTGGATAGTCCCACACGTCCACACTGCCTCCGGAGGCCGAAAATCGCAAGGTTCAGCGTGGAAAAGTCAGACGGGAAAGTACATAGAGGTTTGTGATTGTGTACGTATGTACGGAATGTACTTGTCGGTGGCGCAGGAAAGGATTGTACTTTTGAGTCCTTGGAGGTATCGGAATCTGTATATAGCTAGTAGAGGGAATCTTCTAGACGATTTTTTTTGGCCAGAATATGGTGTAGATTTTTATGCCACGTGAGGTGTATCTGGACTGGTAGAACTGTTTGCATTAAGTTTGTCGTTTTGTGAACCTGGACTTGGTGGAGGGTTGGCGATTAGGTCGAACAAAAGCGCAAGTAGACACGTGACGCGGCTGTCCTGTTTTGACGCGGAAAGGTTTGCCGGATTGGTTTGGTTACGTTTGTTCGTTATGGATATTTTTTTACTGCCCGAGTTCATATGATTGTTGGTTTGAAGGATTTGAAGAAATAAAAAAAGTGTGACCGAAGTGGCTATTGACTAAAGGAGGTTCGAAAACGTAGGCAGGCAGTATTACGACAAAAAACAATTGGTATTTGTAACACTAGTTTGTGTTCAGAACGTAAAAAGAACCGGGACAGATTTACTGTAGTCTTAAAACCGTTTTTCGCAATTTAGGATGTCCTGGAATTCATCCCAAAATCCACATTGGTTCAACAACTAATGTCAATTTAATAAAAAATCATATTTGCAAAGAGACGAAACATTTTAACTTTAAACACGCGCCGACTGTGTGAATGCTTTTCTCTGTTAACAACTTCTATAATAGATGTCGCCGTACACAACAGATGTATTTGACACCCAGCAGCTGTGGCCATTCTCGTGAAACTAATTTATGACTTCCTTTTGAGTATTTTACATGGAATTGAACTTTCATCTATAGTAAGTTAATAGCGCATCGAACACACATTGACAAGGTAAATATTTTACATCGGCCTACGGTGGTCTTTACTTCGATGTTTCAAAAAATCAAAACAAAGCTTGAAGAATTAAAGAAGTAAATAAATTTTACACCAGTTGTCATTAGAGCCAGTCACACCACACCATTAATAGTTATTAGTGTAATTTATTTTTTCGACACGTAATACATCATTTGTTGTGCACACTTGTCGGATTGTCAATCGGAGACCGCCGATAAGGAGGTGAGAATCTTACTTTTTAATAGCAACCACTGGATAGACAATCTGACAAGTGTGCGCGGAAAAATGGTGTTTTAAGTGGCGAAGAAAATATTGACACTAATAGCGATACGCAGTGTAGTTCTAGCTAATGTTATTTTCACGCAATCATACTTAAAATCTAAATAATTTCTAAATCATAAATTAATGTTAAGAACACTGAATGGCCTTCAGTGATCATCATGTAGTGTAGTTAATTTTGTTACATACATTGTAGTGTTGTTTTCGTCTCACGATATTTTGATGATGGATATTATCGATTGCCGAACTTAAAAGGTTCACGACGTTGCTAGGAAAGATTTTGAACAATAATGGTTTTTAGATAGTAGAAAAGAAGAGATTGCACCGAGTGCACAAAACAGAAACATCATTTGAAAGCTAATAGTATTTTAAATAAGTTCAATCCGTACATTTTATCAAATGATGAACTCCTCTGATTTAGTGCGGCCTGCAAGCTACGATAAATTCACAGCATCTACCGTCCTCATTGTATAATGTAGTACACTCAAACTTTAAAATAGGTGAAAGAGAATGTCATAACATAAATAATTATTTAACCTCTTTTCTACAAATCCGTAAAAAGATAAATTTTGAAGCCCTCCCTCCTTAGTCATCGACGGCTTTCGCAGAGAGACGGAAAGGAAAGGATTTGTCGAATCAGTAAAACGTTAATCTCGACCGTTCGTGAAAAGTGGTAAATTTTTATTCGGTTTTGCTTTATCATAGTTCACCGTAGAATTAATACTTGGAAGACTTAGATTTTTTGTACTTTTGCAAAGCTCCGCAATTTGGAAATCCAGGTGGTGGCGGAGGAATATCGCCTTTTTCTCCGACAACACGTAAATACGTCGACATTCCCAGTTCCATGTGGGGCTCCAAGTGACCTGTAAAAATCAACAGTTTAAAGGTGATGTAGAACTCTGTTTATTGACAATAAAACTACAGAGTGTCGAACTTCACACAATCTACTGCTGATGGATGTCTATACTAAACACCTCATCGTTGTGAGAAGTTTTCCATTCTAATCAGAATGAGTGCGTTTTCTACTCAAAGTCGCAATTGGTGATAACAACAATAGATAACCAAGTGGTCCATGATTAGTTAGGTCACGACACTATATAGAATGGTTAATTGTATGAAAGTTTTAACGCTCATACGGTAACACAATAAGTCTAATAGCAATGGGAGGTGTATTATACCGTACTTTGTAACAATACACATACACTTATTACATCTTTTTGGAAATGCATCTATAATCCTATGGAAACGACATAACCATTATGACGGTTCACGTTTACATTAAGTGATTTCTAGTGATTCCACTGCATCTCAAGGTTGGATAACGAGAAATGTGAATTGCAAAATAATTTAAACACAAAAAACAGAAGAGGCCCGACGCCCGACCCGAACGTATACACAAAACAGAGCAAGAATCCGAACCGACGAAGGAACACGAGCAAGAAACCTAAAAAATATACAGTATCATACAAGGCACTGAAACAAACACCCAAAGATTTTAGAGCCTAACCTTACACATTGCATCGTTGTTAGCGTCAAAGTTTTCTGTTTTTCCTTTTTCAATTCTTTCTCGCTTGTTCTTTTTGCCATAAGATGTGTTCACATGTGTTAAAGGGTTTTTCTTTCTTGACTTTGCCGCCCGAAACAGAGCATGCAGAGAGAAAATTTTCTTCCGTAGAGAAAAATTGTGAAAACCATAGTACAATTTGCAACATCGTCAAACTTGAAATGTATTGCAACTTGTCGTCTTGCTCTTTTCGACCCACTGTCACGTCAATAAGCGTCATCTTCAAACTTTAAATGAAAACGACTCGCGAGTCAATATTATTTAAAGTAACGGTTGAAAAACGAATAGGATTATGTGTTTGCACGTGTCGTAAAATTTCAAATATTTTTACAAAACGCGAGTACACAAAAAAAAAATTGCAACCCGTACAATTTTTTTTCCGTAGAGGGGCGACGGAGGAGTCTCGAGCAACGGATGCCGTTTCGCAAAAGTGAAGTACGTGAAGACCCCTCCCTCCCTCTCCCTCTCACACTATCAATTTTATCTCTCATTTTTTGGAGCGAAACACGACAATATTGGTATTGAATGAAAAGCTTTGGAAAAATATTATTTTCAATACCTTTGAGCATATTTTGATAGGAAGTCGAGTGAGAAAAATTGAAAAACGAAATCGGGCAGCCATGGCCGAAAGTTATTAAATCAATGACGTTGACGTTAGCACAATTGAGCATGACGTCATAACGTCGCAAAATCTTAAGCATCTACAATGTCAGAGAAAACTAGCCGTCTTTAACCTTCGCTATTTCCAAAATTTCAAAAATTGACGCGACTTTGGTAATCATCTACAACCATCACAAATTGTACCCACATCTACAACCGTCACAATTTTAAGTAACGATTTCGTTTTTGAACAAGGGAACACTCAGAAAAGTAGTATGGAGAATCTTCACTAAAAAATAAAGTGGCAAAACTAAGGTACGATTACATGGGAAGACATTCGTAGTCTCTTTTGGCTTTGGTAGACTTTAAACGTCATATTTTATTTTTTTTACCTTGATAGTTTTTTTCAATCGCGCTTTTCGCAATAAAGTTTTTATAGTTTTTCACGCCACTTTGATTATCTTTCGTCCGTCTACACGTGCCTGATTTCGTTTGGAGTCACACCAACAGGAAGGTGAGATCTTTGTCTTTCCATCGCAACCGTCGGCATATAATCCAACGAGTGTGCCCAGAGAAAGCTGATCTTAAGCGGCGAAAAAAATAATGAAACTAATGAGTAAGGTCACTTTCCCATGTGTTAAAGTAAGGGATTTTTACTGTCGTTTTCCTCCAAAACTTAGCCCGCAACGAGAAAATCTCCAGCCGTACCAAAAAAATGAGGTTTGATTTTTGTTTGCAGTACGGGGAGTACCACAAAAAAAAACTCTCTCCATTTCCAGCTTGTACGGGCTTTGTACGGACTTTTTTCCATGCAGGGGCCGTGGGGGGGTCTCGAGCAACGGATGCCATTCCACAAAAGCGAAGCCCATGAAGGCGCCTCTTTCTCTCTCCCTCTCCCACTACCTTGTCTATCTCACAATCCTTGCAATGAAAAAAGGCAATAATGGTAACAAATGAAAGATCTCTAAAAAATATTAATTTTAGCAGTCTTTGGGCGTATTTTGATGTTAAGTAGAGTAGAAAGGACGAAAAAAAAAAATCATGGTGGAAAGATTTGGAATTAGTGTCGTCGACGCTATCATAGTGAGTGTGACGTCAAAATTCCACAAGCCCTAAAGATCTACAATGTCACACAAAACCACACGCTCACTAACAACCGTCGCTATTTTGTAAACGTCATCAATTGTCGCAAGTTTTGTAGTCGTCTACAACCGTCACAAATTACACCGCGTCTACATCCGGCACAATTTAAAGTAACGATTCAATTGCATTAGGGTACTTTCGCATATACTAAAGTTACATATATCTTCTGTCGTTTTCCTCCATAACTTAGAACAAAACGAGAATATCCGCAACCGTGCCAAAAAATAGAAATTACCACCGTACAAGTTGCGTTACCTTGAAACTCTAAACGTACAGTAGTTTGTCATTTAGCGTGATGCAATTTGTCGTCTAGCGCATTTCGACCTACTTTCGCGTCCTTTCAGCACATGTTCAAACTTTACATCAAATCACCTCGCGAGGTGATTTGAAATAAGGTCCAATAAGGTGAGCGATTTGTCGTCTAGCGCATTTCGACCTACTTTCGCGTCCTTTCAGCACATGTTCAAACTTTACATCAAATCACCTCGCGAGGTGATTTGAAATAAGGTCCAATAAGGTGAGCGAATAGGCAGACGCTGTTGCACGTGTCGGAAGTTTTTTACAATTTTTGTGCGCATAGTACCAAAAAAAAAACACACTGCACGTTTCCAACCTGTGCGTACTGTTTTACGTGCGCTGATTTCCGTACAGGGGCCGTCTCTCTCAAACACACGTGTCTTCACACATACAGCGTAGGAAAAACATCGGGCACCTGTCGGCATAGGGTTTCGACACGTCGACAATGTGGCGAACGGACATTACGAAGTCACAAAAATTGTACAACGCGCGGAGAGACGCCTCAAATTGAAGCCGAGTGGAAGTTTCGCCTCATTTTGTGTACCACTTCATCTGTCACATTGTTTCGTACACGTCTACGTAAGTCACTTTTTTAAGTAACAGGTTATTTGCGTTTACATCCGAATGCTATGAAAGTTGTACGGAGAATCTTCGCTAAAAATCAAAGTAACAAGACTAAGTAGTGGTTACATGCGAAAGCACCCTTCCACCGAAACGCTCTGAAAGTAGTACGGAAAATCTTCGCTAAAAATCAAAGTAACAAGACTAAGTTTCGGTTACATGGGAAAGTGCCCTAATTACGACTTTGGGTCCTTGACTTCTTCCATGTATTATACTTACAATGCAAGTTCCACAGTCCCGTGTTCGCCGTAAAGCGAATGGCCACCCAGGTATCTTGGTAGACAGTGACCATGTTGCGGAGAGGAGGATCTTTTAGGTTATAGATCTTCTCCTCGTACATTTTCTCCTTAGAAGAGTTGTACTCTCCTTTTCCAAATCCAATGACGTAGAAGTCATGCCCATGCAAATGCCAAGGATGGTTCCCATAAGGTTGGTAGCTCTGGAAAAACAGTTAAAAGAGAAGAGGGAGAGGGAGAAAGAAGAGTGTGAGGAGAGAAAAAGAAACTAAAATCAGCAGGAAACAGCAAGTTTTTGAAGTTGTAAAACATTTAGGGATCCCAACCTTAAAACAAGTTTTTGAAGCATGTAAGGATCTTAACCCTAAAAAAAGTTTTTGAAACATGTAAGGATCCTAAACAAGTTTTTGAAACATGTAAGGATCTTAACCCTAAAACATTTTTTTGCGGTTGTAAAACATGTAAGGATCCTAATCCTAAAACGTAAAAAGTAGACTAAATGGGTGAAGACAGTTTTCACCCCGCTGAAGGAAAAGAAAGTGCCACTATTACAAGATAGGCAAATGCTTTCGAGAGAACTGAAAAGACAAAGACATAAAAACCAAAATAGTGTACATACTTGGAGTACAAGTTGTACAAATTCTCCTTTGTATGCGGTTAAAACTTTCGTTCCATAAGTTGCATTTGTGAGACCCGAGACTTCTTTGTTAAGAATTGTAAATTGAGGTGAAAGCTGATGATCTTCGTCAAATTGTCCCTCTATTCCATAGTATTCGGCGGCAAGGAGAGGAGTTTTCGAATTCACATAAGAATTATTGTTAATCGAAAAACGGTTGTATCCATCAACCATCTGATTATCCCATCGTATGGATAAATATCTGTCCACCTGCATGTTTGTGATAAAAGAGCGAGAGTGAGAAAGTGAGGGAGGAAGAAAAAAATAAGGGAGAGGGAGCAGATGGTTGAAGTAAAAAACAGGAAAGCAGCTGTTCACGATAAAATAGCGAGTGGAAATGGAGGGGGAAATTTTCTAATATGGCCAACGGAAAAGAAACGATAAGTAAAGGAATCTATGAGGATTACAAATACCAAAAGCTTTCAAGCTATGAACCAAATTGCTGGAGAAAGAAGAAGATTTTGAAAAAGGGCAATATAGTACAAAGGCCGTTAAGTATGAGTGGATAGCTAAGGTAGTATATGATAGGGAAAGGTGTAAAAGTTGATATTTTCTTTGATTTCTTCTTTAGAAAACCAGTAGGCTAGCAGCATATCCTACGGCAGAATGTATTTCAGGTAAGCATTTAAACTAGGAACTGAACACATCGGTTGAAGTCCCATTTCTCGAAAGTGCGATAGAAATGACATAGAATCAATGGTAAGCATACAAAGAAAAAAATTGGTTAAGATGTAGATAGATTAGCTGAGCATAAAAAGTGTTCAGTTGGGAATGAATACTTAGTTGTAAAATAGTCTTAGTCATCTTGAGAGTCTTCTGGTTTAAACATGGGGCGAAGCTACTTAAGACATCAATCCATCTGTTTTGCATATCTTTTGGCGCACATTGAGAACCTGGGAAGACATTTTAGACAGCACTTCCGAACTAATTTTGGCTAATTCATTTATTTTCAGATTATGTTGCTAAAATTATCTTTCGGAAATTGACATTCTAGTGAATACAATTGCTGGTTTTAGAATCTAAATTAGAAAATGTAAGTTTGTTTTCCAGCTGTCAGCATTTTTAATACGAAGGCATCAGTAGTAGTAAACAAATTGTAAACTCAATTTTTTAATGATCCAAATACCCGATTAGTAAAATGAATATCTCACAAAGTTGAGTATTCCTGAACGAATAAGTTACAAGGATAATAAAATTAGACTCTCACCTTCTTATCTGCGAGTCCGGGAATATCTTCGTGATTTCTGAAGGCCATTTGCTGGGAAGGTCCAAAATTAAGGTCTGTCTCATTTGGTCCAGTTGGCCAAAAAGTTTTGTAAGACTGAGTTTTGTTAAAAACTGGAGAATCTTCATATTTGAGAACGGCAAGACCGGGAGGATCTTGACCTAAAATATCATATCGACCGTTGATCGCAATCCAATAATTTCGAGGTTCTTGATTAGCTGTCACTAAAACATCAAAAGCTTGTCCGGGATTTATATCCAAAGAATCATAAACCAATGGCTTCAAATAGTTTCCATCCGCCATTACAATTGTGAAGTTATGTCCCTGTAGGAAAGAAAGGATAGAAACAAAAAGTTGAATGGTATCCTTTTTGACACTGAGTAATGTGAGTGGCAAGAGGTTGCAATTTTTGACCTACTTCGCAACTTCCGCCCACTCATTCTTCTCCTCCCTCTCCTCCTCATACACAAACATCGGCGTTCATCTAATTCACTCCGCTTCACTTTCATTCTAGCTCTCTCATCTCTCTCTCTACCTCTCACCCACATTTCAGTCCTCAACACATTAAATATTTCCAATCTCTCTAATGTATCTAGTTATCGTCTTCTTGTCTCTGTGTTGTCACTCTCCTCTCCCACCTCTCCCAACCCTCATCGACATAGTTTCTATTACGATTCATTGAAAGAATCGTACGCACGCAGAATCAGCCCGATTTCGCGAAAGAAAAACTGTACTTTCTAGAATTTACCGAAAGTACTCAAACGTACGTTTCGATATAGTTCTTATATGTTCCGCGAAACATTTGTCGTTTCGTTTCGCGTCTAGAACTTTCGTACGTCTAGTTTAGTACGATAGTACTTCTAGTTTTGTCTAGTACTTTCGTCTTAGCTTGTCGTTTTGCAATGTTTCAGTCATTAGTGAAATTTAGAGTGGTCTAATCTGCGGACAGGTGGCAGATTTCTAAAGGCTTCTTGGCGGCGCACGCTCACACGTGTCACGCCATGGCAGGTATTGTATTTAAGGGACACCATGAATGTGTGTTAATCAATTAAGTAAGGAATACAAGGAGTAGAGACAAGGAGATAGAGGAGCAAAATTTGTAATTTCGGATTTTTATTAATATGAGAAATTTCCGAAATGTATATTCAATGTTGATTTAATGTTTTACATTCTGAATTCTTCTGCTGCTATAATTGTTTGTAAGTGAGCTCATAATTTTTATCGATCCTTTCATTTGGTGTCGGAGCAGATAGAGCTCCATTGTGATATCTCCTTGTCTAGTGTTGGCGCATGGGGGGAAAAAACAAAAAGAAGTCCCCTTTCACTCCCTCCTCAGCTACTCCCGTTTCTAATTTTTGGGAAAATTTGCCGACTCCCGAGGATCCTCCTTAAGAAGAAAAAGAATTCACATTTTCCGGGGTCGCATTTGACTCGTCATTCCCCACGGATTCGGTTGATCAAAATCAAGGTGTCGGTGGTTCAATGGCCGACGATCAATTTCGAGAGCAATTTGATAAATTTATGCGTCGAATTGATGCCATTGATGCGAAGCTCTCCGACGTGAATAGGAGAATTGATGGATTCACCCGTTTTAGACGGGATCCCGATCCGTGTGGAAATGATTCCGATGATAGTGATGAGGAGGCAAAGAAAGTGAAAGATAAGAGAGAAATTTAAGCTTGATGACGATTCCGATTTAGAAGAAGATAGTCAAGGAGGAGATTTTACTTGCGAGGGAAAATAACACCTACAAGTTTTTTGTGAATTATTTAAAGATGGCGGAAAGTAATTGTGTTAGCTCTTCAAAAGGCTCCTTGAGCACTGGATCTTTGAATGTGACCGCTCTCAAATTCGCGGATTTGCATTATTTTCGTGGAAGAGGGGGTGGAAAAGGAGGAGATACGAGAGGTCGTGGAAAATGGCTTGATAAAGGTGGAAATCTAAGATCTCGGACCGCCCAAAATGATAGTAGCAACATCTTGTGTTTTCGTTGCAACCGGCCCGATCATATTTCGGCTTCATGACCGGAAAAGGAGAGAAAATGCTTTAATTACGGAAAATTAGGCCACACGAGTCAACAATGCTACTCTAAATTTAGTAGCGGAGGAGGAAGAGGTGGTCGCAGTTTTGATGGTCGCGGTCGTGGACGTGATAGTGTTCGTGATCGTGGACGTTATGGCGGCCATGGTGGAAGCCATGGAAATTTTGTTGACTTGGAAAATTTCGAAGGAGGCGAAATAGGACAAACATTCACTTGTTTTCACCTCACTATTGATTCACTAAGTGACGCACGCGATGACGCACGTGCAAAGGAGTGGATTAATGACACGGGAGCGTCTCACCACGTGTGTACGGACGCTACATTGTTTGACGTCCTGCGTTCACTTACCGTACCAAAGTTAATTACGGTAGCAAGTGGACAAACGATTACGGTTGATAGTGGTTACCGTTCGTTTAAATCTACCCACGTGGGACCGTTTTGGAAACCAAACAATATCGGAGGAGCGCTTATTGAACGTCCTATATATTCCGGACGGTTCCGTCAACTTGCTAAGCGTACCTCAAATTCAGCGCGTCGGTGGGAGCGTAGTTGCCACAGGCGATTCGGCAATTCGCATATATCGCGCCAACGGCAAATTAATCGGCGAAGGCGAAGTCACCAATTCGATGCATAGTCAACTTTTATGGAAGCGACCGAGGAAAAATGCTTCTTCCACGGGCATTCTAAATGAAATATCGAAATTAAAGGGAGATTTTACGTTATGGCACCATCGGATGTGTCATACATCCGGAGGAAATTTGAGGAAAATGATAAAAACGGCATGTGTGAGAGGATTGGATCTTGCAACCGGTGAAAAAGTAAATGGTTGCGATGGATGTAGCCAAGGACGACAAATTCGGAAAACCACATCCAACTAAGGATGTGGAATTTCGGGCTCAACATCCATTGGAACTTGTCCACGTCGATCTATGTGGACAAATTAAGCCGAAGAGTCTTGGAGGAAATCGATATATTATGATCATCGTTTCTTCGAGATTTTCGTGGGTCCGATTATTGAAGAGGAAATCGAATGCTCTTGAAACTTTTATTGAGTGGCATGCATTTGCCGAAAGACAATGCGAACGGAAATTGAAAGCCATCCGTTCGGATAATGGAGGCAAATTTATCGCATTCGAGAGGTATTGTAAGGAGAAAGGAATTACCCAACAATTCACTTCACCTTATTCTCACGAATCAAAAGGAGTTGCCGAAAGGAAGAATAGGACATTACAAGAAATGGCGAGGGAGATGGTGCATTCGGCCGGTCAAAGTATCTCATTATGGGGAGATGCCATCCTCACGGCCAATTACATTTGTAATGAGAGAATTACTTCGGTTTCCGGTGATAAAACACCATTCGAATTACTTTATGGGCGCAAACCCGCTCTCCATCATCTTCGAATTCGGGGATGTCGTGCTACGGGTTAATGTGGATCAAGTGAAAAAGAAAGGAAAATTTGCGGCGAGAAGTTGGCCCGGAATTTTCGTGGGCTATAGTATGAAAGGAAATCTTTATTGTGTATTCGATCCAATTCGTCGTATTGTGGAAGAATCCCGAAATATTAATTTTCATAAAGACTTAAAATCGGTTATTGAGAAATCGGCGGAATTGAAGAAGAATCTTGATTTCTATGAGGTAGACGATGTTACAAATTTCCCGGAAATTGAAGACTCAGATTCGGAAGAGGAGCCTGAATCCATTGAAAACATCAAGAAGGGAAAATCAAATGTTGATTCGCATTCGGAGAAATTGGACATTGACATTGATGTTCGAAGTAATGTGAGTCGTAATTCCAAAATGTCGACGGAAAGTCAAAAAACTTCGAGCTCAAAATCAAGTTTACCGAATGTGGACAAGGAGGAGAAAATTGTAGAAAAAGTTTCGGTCCTTAGACGGAGTACTCGAGAGAATAGAGGAAATGAACCAACTCGGCTTTCTTATGACAAAATTGGTGGAGAGAATTCCCATTATTTCGTCTCCGATGCGAAGGAGACGGAATTCCTTTTATAGCAATTAATGTGCGAGAATTTGGCCGGCGATCCTCAATCATACGCGGAGGCGAGAAACTCGTGAGATTGGGAAACGAAGTGGAAGCCGGCATGGGAAAAGGAGTATAAGTCAATTGTGGAAAATCGGACATTTGAGGAAGTAAAATTACCGGAAGGAAAGAAGGCAATTGACGCGAAATGGGTCTTCAAAACTAAAACTGGTGCATCGGGTGAAGTGGTAAAATATAAGGCTGGACTTGTATGCATAGGATTTCAGCAAAGAGAAGGGGTTGATTACACGGAGACATATGCTCCCGTTGTGAAATTCGACTCTTTAAGGATGATTATGGCGATTGCCGCAGAAAAGAAGAAACACGTTCATCAAATGGACGTGGAGCCCACGTTTTTGAACGGAGAGTTAGAAGAAGAGGTTTACATGAAGATACTTGAAGGCGTGACGTCACGGGAAGGAATGGTATGGCGTCTTCGCAAATCGCTTTACGAGTTGAAGCAAGCCCCTCGCACTTGGTATCTACGCCTACACAAAGTTCTTTTAGACTTTGGTTTCACACGTACGATTTCGGATTATGGAGTGTACGTAAAAGGACAAGGAAAAGATCAAATTATATTTTCGGTTTACGTCGATGATTTCTTGATGACGTCGAATAGTTTGGAACATATACGCGAATTGAAAGCGTACTTACGACAACATTTCAAAGTCACAGATCTTGGCAAAGTAAAATATATTTTGGGAATTGAAGTGATTCGTAATGAGAACGGGGATATAAAGTTAAGTCAGGCACAATATTGAGGTATTTACTCGGTTTTTTATGCTTGACGCAAAACCAATTTCGACGCCTATGGATGCAAAAAGTCAATTGCGAAAGTTTGAGGAAGAAGCGACGGTAGATGTACCGTACCGCGAAGCGATTGGAAGTTTAATGTACCTAAGTGTAGGTACGCGGCCCGATATTTTGGCGGCCGTTTCAATTGTAAGTCGATATTCTCAAGCGCCTAAGAAATCGCATTGGGAGGCCGTCAAGCGTATATTTCGATACTTGGCGGGTACTATCAATATCGGTCTTGTATTCAAATCTAAAAGTGAATCGTTGGAATGCGTCGGATATTGCGACGCCGATTGGGGCGGAGATTTCGATTCGGGAAAATCAACGTCCGGATGCGCATTCGTGTTTGGTGGAGCGGCGATTTCGTGGAGTTCACGTTTGCAACCAACCGTGGCACTAAGATCAACGGAGGCCGAGTATATGGCGGCGTGCCACGCAAGCAAAGCATCTATATGGATAAAAGAAATGTTAAGCGAACTTGGATTTTCGATTGGATGCTTACAAATTTTTACGGATAGTATGAATTCGATGGCACTTGTGAAAAATCCCGTTTTTCAAAACGCACTAAACATATACGGATTCAATGGCATTTTGTACGAGATTTGGTTGCAGCTAAAGTGGAATTTTTGTATGTATCGACACTTGAGGAAGCTGCCGATATGCTTACTAAGGCGGCGACGTTTGATGTGCTTTTAAGAGGAAGACCTAAACTAGGGTTGTTGTGACGTAGACGATTCTTCAATGAAGAGGGGGAATGTTACAATTCATTGAAAGAATCGTACGCACGCAGAATCAGCCCGATTTCGCAAAAGAAAAACTGTACTTTCTAGAATTTACTGAAAGTACTCAAACGTACGTTTCGATATAGTTCTATATGTTCCGCGAAACATTTGTCGTTTCGTCTCGCGTCTAGAACTTTCGTACGTCTAGTTTAGTACGATAGTACTTCTAGTTTTGTCTAGTACTTTCGTCTTAGCTTGTCCTTTTGCAATGTTTCAGTCATTAGTGAAATTTAGAGTGTTCTAGTCTAATCTGCGGACAGGTGGCAGATTTCTAGAGGCTTCTTGGCGGCGCACGCTCACACGTGTCACGCCATGGCAGGTATTGTATTTAAGGGACACCATGAATGTGTGTTAATCAATTAAGTAAGGAATACAAGGAGTAGAGACAAGGAGATAGAGGAGCAAAATTTGTAATTTCGGATTTTTATTAATATGAGAAATTTTCAAAATGTATATTCAATGTTGATTTAATGTTTTACATTCTGAATTCTTCTGCTGCTATAATTGTTTGCTATAATTGTTTGTAAGTGAGCTCAGAATTTTTATCGATCCTTTCAGTTTCTTTTCCCATATTCATCATCTGATCCCTTTACGAATAAACTTATATTCTCAAACATTTACAGACTTCAATTTCAACAATTTTACCTCGATGGCGAAGTTCATTTGAGCCCAGAGTCCAACATTTACGATTCGGAAACGGTACTTTTTCCCCGGCTTCACAATATATGTTGTGAGAGGATTGCAGTGAGGATGTCTTCTGTCACATTTTCCGCATTTCCATGTTTTTCCTTCATAGGGGCAAAAGTACTGTAGGAAAAATAGTAATCAACCATAAAATATATCAACAAACAACTAGATTGAATACAGAGGATCAACCTTAAAAAACCCTAAAAAATAAAAATAAAACTTCTACAAGAGTAGGATTAACTCTTATAATTTGAAACATCGGAAACATTCGGCAAAAGCTTTAATGAAAAACTAAGACCATTCAAATTTTATAAAACACTCAAAAATCTCGAACGCTTGGGCCGACACCGAGCATGCAAATGCCGGAAAGAATCTGTATTAGGTGAGGGGGAGAGGGAGAGAGAAGGAGAGGAAGAGAGAGGTAGAGGATCTGTTTCAGGTGGGGCGGAGAAAGTGAGGGAGGAGGGATAAGTATGTAATATAAAAGTTCAAAAAAACATCGGAACTATAAAAACTTATCATTCTTGCACCGATTTTTGGCTTAATTTAAGATATTGACATTTGTCAAGAAGAGTGATTGTCACTTTAAGATAGTTGGGCAGTCAAAAGTTGAAAAGTCAAAGTTACAGATAAAATAAATTATACTCACATTTTTACACCAAGATAAGCCTCGGCCATTCACAAGTAAACCATCCGGTAGATAAAATCCAATGATTTGGAGTGAAGTCCCTTAAGAAGATCACCATTGTATCTGAAAAATGATATAAATATAAGAAACAAGACAAGAAAAAAGAGGTAAGTCATAAAATTTGAGGAAACTAGCTTTAAATAAAAATTAAATAATTTGAAATCAAAGTCGAGTCTTGACATAAGAGGATAATAAGTGTTAGGAAATGCTTCCTCGAGGGTTACATAAGGCCAAAAACGGCAATAATGAAGATGGAATAGAAGTTGACTTTAACCTTTAAAATTAAAGATTCAAAAATAAAATTGGCAAACTAAACATGCATAAAACTACAAAAAGAACCAAAAATCTAATACTCAGGAAAAGTAATTGACAGTCATGATTTCAAACATCTTTAAAGGTTTTAAAACACCTTAAAACGTTTTAAATTTGACGTTCATCAACAATTTATTTTATCCAAAGTAATAGTTTAACAAAACAAGAAAAAAAAAAGCTCCATCCATGACACATATCTGATCAGATTTCTTACTTATTGTACCAATCGTTTAGAAGAACATAACTTTCTCCTTCTGGTTTCTCAAAAGGTACAATTGCGTCCTTTTTGGGATGAATAATAAGTGGTCCGTACACTGAGGCTCTCAAAAGATCTATGTGACCGTGATACCAATATGTTCCGTGTTGGTCTGGAACTGTGAAGTTATATGTGAAACACTCATTTTGCTGATGTTTGAAAAAATAATTGGACAAAAAAACACAAAAATATATATAAAAGTAAATCAAGAACAATGTTGTAAAAAAAGTTTTTGAACATAACTTCCCGTTGTTGGTAAAAGATGGGAAAAAAAGAAATGAAATTACGGCGAATTTTCTTTCACTTTTCACCTTCCATTCAAATGAAAAAAAAAACCAATACTCGAAACTTTCGTATTATGAAAGACATAAGAATGACAATACTTTAAGTTAAAACAACAATACATCTCTTAACACTTCGTCATCTATTCATTTCTTTTTGAATCCTCTCATGTGAATCAGTTCCACGCATCCCATCCGAGAATAGAATTGACACTAAAAATAACAATTTAAAAAACGTACATTTCATGCACCCGATAAACTTTATGTAGTCAAAAAGTACATTTCTATCGTACAACCAGAAGTACGTTTCTTATAACCAAAGTGCATTCCATATACTATAAATCCCACACTACCTCAATGGGACATTGCGCTCCAAAGGCCGGTCCATCGTACCATTGCTGCTTTTTGAAGTGAAGACCGTGCCTGGGAGAAGCAAATAGGGAGGGAGGGAGGGAGGGAGGGACGGTTAAGGGTCATTTAGCGTTATCGTTTCTCTTTGATAGTTTCTCTTAAAGTTTTACGACTGTTAATTGCGCATATCACTAGAATTTCAACGTTCCTCACTTAAGTCTATTTTGTTAAATGCCATTCTTCGTGTCTATTCACGTGTACATAATTTTTTTTTTCCTCTTGAACATATTAGATCAATTAAAATCAATTAGGTTTCAAAAACCTTTGTAGTTTACCGGCTAGCAATACGCAAATTTCTCAAGTACAATGTACTTAAAAACGTATGCTTCAAGTATTGGAAGACTTTGTACAAAACAATCCCTTCAATGAGAAAAGATCCCAAATTACCTTTTCAATTATCAAATGCATTCTGAAACAAATTCATGCGTGTGTTTTCATGTCTTCAAACACCCTTCCTCTAACAAGTTCCTTTAACCACTCCTCTGAAATGTTATGGGCCTACCATGCCACTTCAATTAACATCTAGAAGTTTGATGGCCACAATTTCTACGACTCAGGAAGAGGGAGAGGGAGAGGGAGAGGGAGAGGGAGAGGGAGAGAGAGAGGGAGAGGGAGAGGGAGAGGGAGAGGGAGAGGGAGAGGGAGAGGGAGAGGGAGAGGGAGAGGGAGAGGGAGAGGAGAGGGAGAGGGAGAGGGAGAGGGAGAGGGAGAGGGAGAGGGAGAGGGAGAGGGAGAGAGGGAGAGAGAGAGAGAGAGAGGGAGAGAGAGGGAGAGGGAGAGGGAGAACGAGAGAGAGAGAGAGAGAGTGCGAGAGAGAGAGAGACTTACCAGTGAATCGCCACGGGGAAGAAGATGTTGCTGCACACTTTGGCCACAACCCTGTCTCCGGTGGTCACCTCCACCGGCGGCCCGGGATACGCGCCGTTGATTGTGGCGACCGTCTTCGTGACACAATTCGGCGCCACCTTCGCCCACGTGATGTTCCACTCGAAGTAGTGTGTGGCGCCGTACGATGCACGCGGCCACGTGGCAGCCGCCAATAGGAGCAGCAGAGCCAAGCGCTCGAACGCCATTGGAGGGATGAGAAAGACGCGTGATTCGCCGAATTTGACAATGCAATGGGAGGGAATGAATGAGTTGAGGGGAGGGTGAGGAAAAAGGGAGAGAAGGGAAGAGGGGGGGGGAGGGGGAGAGGGGGAGGTGTGTCAAAGGTTGAGAAGAAGAGAGAGAGCGAGTGACGGAAAATCCGAAGCGGAAGGGAAGACGGGAAATAAGAGCTGTGATATTGACGCGTGTACGGTAGCATTTGTCGGTGGTGCGTTAAAGGAATACATTTTTTAGCCCTTTGGAGGTTTTCGAATATGTACAGCGTGGCTGGCTGGATTCCACTAGACGACATATTTTGTCAGAATGACGGTACACCGCCAATCGCTATTAGCGTAGAAGTTTCTTTAGCGTATAGGAATAATTAGCGTGGTTTACGCTGATTGGGAGTTTGAAAATTTTCGAAGAAATCGATTACTCTAATTAGGAATTAGGGTTTTTTAAAAAATTAGTGTGGATAATTATGTTTGAGAAAAAAACAAAAAAGCGGGACGTGATTAGCGTACACAACGCTAATAGCGATTGGCGGTGTAGTGCTTTCATGCCGCGTAAGGTATATCTGGACTGTTAGAACTGTTTGCTTTTAGGTGCTTCGTTTGTGGAGCCTGTTGACTCGGTGGAAGCTGTTGATTGGTTCGAGCAGGAACTTGAACTGACACGGACAAGGACCGTCAGTTATGCGGGAAAAGGTTGCCAGGATCGTTTGATTCCTTTATTCGTTAGGCAATTTCGTATTGCTATAGAATTAAGGACTTAAGGATAAAAAAAGTATGACTGAAGTACAGTACACCTTGAATCGCTATTAGCGTCAACGTTTTTTTCGCCACTTAAAACGTCTTTAATCCGTACACACTTGTTGGATTTTAAATTTGAGACCGCCAATCGGAAGCTGAGAAGGATACCTTTCAATCGCAACCGTCATATCCACAATCCGACAAGTGTGTACGGATAAAAAATGTTTTAAGTGGCGGAAAAAACGTTGACGCTAATAGCGATTCACGGTGTACTGTATCTTGCATGTTTCGCGCTACGGACAAATGGTGCGAGTGGTGAGTGGAGGCGGTTCACGCGTCCACGTCGCCCCCCTTTCATTCCGTTTTACGACGCGTCGCGCCGCGTGGACGTCGTGTCTACAAGTATGTTTAGGTTTTTTTTCCTTAAGTGCTTTTTTTTATATGAAAAAATCACAACCAGCAAAAATACCCTAAACATATAACCCTAAGATGCAAGGTACCCGGGCGGTCAGTAGGCAAAAAGTACCGGGACATAATTAGGGTTTTAAACTTTAAACTTTTAACATTTTTTTTTAGTGGTCGCGATGTACGATAATTCACAATGTAGTGTGGGCGTTCGGTGAGGTCGTTGAAAGACATCAGTATCTTTTCGTATGAAACCGTACCGCTTTTTTTGTTTTTATTATCAAAAGTCAAACAGCATTACAGAGGATTTGACCAGGATTCTCTGACGGTACGAAAGGCAACAATGACCGTTGGATTATTCTTTCGGTATTCATCCGCGAACACTCTTTCCATCGGGTTCTGTATTTTACTATTTGGTTACGGACCTCGGGGAGTTGAATAGTCAATTTCATAACGTGTAGAATCATAACACGTGGATGATAGGGGTACGTGTCAAGATGGTCTACAGTATAGCACACCGCGAATCGTAATTAGAGTAATGACAAAATTAGAGTAAAAAAACAAAAAAAAACAATTAGAGTAATTAACTCTAATTTATGTGTTAGAACTTTTTCACAGAGGAAGTTTACTCTAATTTATTACTCAATATTGGGTTATGTCTGCAATAATTATCCACGCTGAAAATATAAACACTAATACACGTACAAAATCTGTCAGTCCGTATAGTTTTGACGTCATTATGACATTAGTACTATTTGTCGCGCTGAATGTCAGTTTATGTTCACACTGACGACGATGTTGTCGACGGACGAGAGTTATGCTAACGGCTTTTTTTTATGTGATTGATTTTTTGTTTAGTGCGATTTCACGTGCGAGCGTGATTCTATTGAATCATTATTTGTACCTTTTTACTAATAAAAGTACAAATTTGCACGGTCGGATGTCGTTTGTACTCCACACTATTTAAAACGACCCTATATTATAATATTTTACGCTAATTAACCTTACATAAAATAGAATAATGAAAAAATTAGAATCATTTACTCTATTTAACGTGATAGAGTCGAAATTTCGAGCCGACCGAATTAGCGTTATGTACTCTAATTACGATTCGTGGTGTGGAGTACGGACGACATCCGACCGTGCAAATTTGTACTTTTATAAGTAAAAAGTTACAAATAATGATTTAATAGAATCGCGCTCGCACGTGAAATCGCACTAAACAAAAATATCAATCACATCGAAAAAAAGCCGTTCGCATAACTCTCGTCCGTCGACAGAATCGTCGTCATTGTGAACATTAACTGACATTCAGCGCGACAAATAGTATTATAGTCATAATGACGTCAAACTATACGGACTGACAGATTCTGTACGTCTACTCTATTTAGAGTTCATAACTATAGCGCGGATAATTAATGCCGACATACCCCAATATAGAGTACTTAAATAAATTAGAGTAAACTTCCTCTTGTGAAAAAGTTCTATCACACAAATTAGCATTCATAACTCTAATAGTTTTTTTTTGTTCTTTTACTCTAATTTTTTCTTCACTCTAATTACGATTCGTGGTGTACTGTACACCGTGAATCGCTATTAGCGTCAATGCTTTTTTCCGCCACTTAAAACATCTTTTCTCCGTACACACTTGTCAGATTGTAGATCTGACGGTTGCGATTGAAAGGTAACTTTCACAGCTTCAAATTAGCGGTCTCAAATTGAAAATCGGACAATGTGTTCGGAGAAAAGATGTTTTAAGTGGCGAAAAAAATCTTAACCCTAATAGCGATACACGGTGTACTGTACCACCCGAATTCTCAAAAGTTGCACAGCTGTTGTACCTTCGGACAAGGTGGACACGAGTCCACCAAAATCCAGCCGAAAATCCGGAAGTGGTTTCGTAACGCTCTTTCTGCCATCCTTTCAGCTTCGTTGTTTCCCGCGCTAATATTTGTCGTTTTATGACCTGGTACGCAGTACACGGTATGCAAATGAAGATTTTAAAATTTAAATTGGTCGGTGTGAATTTATTATTTTTCGATTTTCAATATCTGATATTAGCTCACGTGGTACCACTCAATTCAGAAACGACAGCTTTTTTTACAGACACTACACCGTGTATCGCTATTAGTGTAAATAACTTTTTCGTCACTTAAAACATTTTTTCTCCGTACACACTTGTCCGATTTTCACATGGAGACCGCCAATCGGAAGATGAAAATCTTGGCTTTCGATCGCAACCGTCAGATCCATAATTCGAAAAGCGAGTCCGGAGAAAATGATTTTTCAGTGGCAAACAAATATAAATAATAGTAATAGTGATATACGGTGTACCTTGAAATGACCGCCTTGTCCCTTAGGGAACCCGCTCCATCGGAGACCAAAGCGGTCATTTTAGGGTTTGTTTTGAAAATGTGACGACCGACAGCCGCGGGAAAGCTCAATGATTGGGATAGCCGCGGGAAATCAGGTGGACCCGTTATTTTATTACGCGCAATAGCGGGCAGAACTAAAAGATTGGAAAAATAAAGTTGCCCGTGAAAAGTTTGAGAAACTCGCTTAGCCGCGGCAAATCAGATGGACCATTTATTTCGTTACGAATGTAATTACTAATTACCGGACAAAACCAGAAAAATAAAAAATTAATTTTTAAAAACTCTTTTAGGGTGAGGTAAATTAGGGGAAAAATGCCGTTGTTTTTGAAAGCCGTACTGTTTCTACAGTGCCGTACCATTTTTTTTTGTCAGAAAAATAAAGTTACGGAATGATCGATTTGATTCTCCAAGGTTATGGGCGTAAACATATACCGTCGGATGCAGAATCGGATACGCCATCGGTCGAACCTTTCAGTTTGCAACAAGTGACCTGAAGGAGGTCAATTTTAAGAGCCTGAACGAATAACATTTTGCCGCGCGTAAAATTTAAAAAATATCTACGATGAACGCGCGATCAAGTAACTACACGTCGCATAGGCCATGTGTCTTACGCCAGGGCGGGTGCGAGGCCACCGGAAATCGCGATAAAATCTTTGACGGAGGATGTTCTTTCACGCTCCTGTTGCCATCCACTAACCATTCTGACATTTTTGTACGCTTTTATAAATCTTAAGTTTCGTCAGTCCGTACAGATTTTATCGAATAACTCGTACAAGTCACTTTTTACCTCCGCTAGTCACAAATATGTGGTCACACTTTGCTGTCAAAGATTCTATATAGATTCGCACGATCGTAATACTTTCTTGCGTGGAGCAAACCAACATGTGCCACGCAAAAAAAAAAGTCGGTTACTGACCCGACACAATGGAACGAAGGCTTAAGTAAACGTATTTTTGACGTTTCCTGACACCGCCTAATGGACCACGGTCTTGTAGCCGTTGAATAAAGCAATTTTATTTATCCAATTCGGGAGTCTTTGGCAAAAACAGAGCCGTCAAAATAAAAATCACATGCTTTTGTTCCTGAGTTCTTTATGTTATATTGTTTGTTCCGACCTTGCGACGAAATATGAGTGGCCGAGAGAATGACCGTACAATCTACCTTGAAGAGACCGCCTTAGGGCAAGGTTCCATTAGGGAAAAAATGACGTTGTTTACTGAAAGCCGTACTGTTTCGTACAGTGCCGTACCAAAGAAAAAAAATGTCAGAAAAACAAGGCTACTGAATGAGGGATTTGATTCTCCACGTTTATGGGCGTAAACGTGGGTGGACCGTCGGATGCATTATCGGATACGCCGTCGTCTGACAATTTCAGTTCGCAACAAATGACCCGGAGTAGGTCAATTCTCAGCGCCTGAACGAATACCGTCGTGCCTCGTGGAAGAGTGAACAAATATCCACGACGACCGCGCGACCAGATGGGTACACGTCGCATATGACATGTGCCTTCCGCCAGGGAGGATGCGAGGCCACCGGAAGCCGCAAGAAAATCTTTGACGGAAGATATTGTTTCACGCTTCTGTTGGTATCCACTAACCATTCTGACATTTTCGTACGCTTTTACATATCTTACGTTTCGTCCGCCCGTACATATTTAATTCAATACGGAGTACAAGTCACTTTTCACCTTTCGCTGGTACAAATATGTGGTCACAATTTGCTCTCAGAGATTCTTTGAAGATTACCAAAATCATATTCATCTATTACGTGAACCAATCAAAATGTGCCACGCAAAACAAATGTCGGTTACTGACCCGACACAATGGAACGATCGCCTCAGTAAACGAATTTTTGACGTTTACAGAGAGCGCCTAATGGAACAACGCTCTTAAGCCAGGAAGCGGCGACCTTACAGTACAGTACGGTATTAGACTTTAACGTACGTATATTCTGTCCGGAGTCAGGACAGGAAATGGAAATAACGAATAATTGCTTCACTAACTTGCAGGACCGTAGGTGTCACGGCGGTACTTTTTTGCCAGTACACTACAACGCAAATCGTTATTAGCGTTGTGTACACTAATTCCGTCCCTCTTTTTTTTTATTTATTCTCCATTAGTGTAGCTCATTCTATTTTTTTCATTATTCTATTTAGGGTTAATTTCAGTACGTTGTCTCTTAAATAGAGTGGTGTACGGTAAGTGTCAGACCGTACATAAATGTACCTTTTTAAGTTAAAAAGTACAATAAGTTAGTTTTAGTAACCGCGGACGCATGAGAATGTGCGTTCTAAAAAGGAAAAAAAATAAAGTCGTAAAAAATCCCGTTCGCACGTATTCGTCCAACAGCCGCGTTTCGACCGTGTGAATGTACGATTTGTGTACGATTTGTCAGATTTTGTATGGAGACCTATATTAATGTAAGCATGTTTGCGACCGACATTTTTTTTTTCAAAGATCCAAATTACCATAATCAAACAATTAGAATGTATGATTTTTTCCAAAATTTTCAAATTCTTAAATAGCGTACACCAGTGTATTTATTATTATACGCTAATCAAACTTCTACGCTAATAACGATTGGCGGTGTACAAGACTGTACTTGACTGTACAGTACAGTCTTTTGACTCAGCCGTACTCTTCCGGCCAACCGCAATGTACGATTTCCCAATGGTGTCAATCGATACGGATTGTCCTTTTGTAAATTTGTACTCAGTGGTATATCCAAATTTTGGAAATTACCCGACCAAAGTCGTACGCAGAAAAGGACAAGCTCCATTGGGCCAATCTGCCCTAAAAAAAACGCTCGTTTTGACAAAAGCTATGTCCTACAAAAAAACAAAAATAGAGCTGCAAAAGCCCATAGGGTTCCCACTCTAGCAAAAAAATCTAACAGTATGTACGGATTACACTGCGATAAATTTTTGTACCATGATTGTACGGCACTTTTTTTATCGTACAAATCGTACATTTTACTGCAATGGACCAGAGGAAAGAAAGAAGAAACTTCATGGACCAGAGAAAAAAGCCTCTAGTACAAAGTACAATTGCAATAACGTGATCTATGTTGACACTTGAACGGAGAGACCGTGGAAGGTTTTGCGCACAGAAAAAACATGTGCAATTTTTAAATTTCCGGCTCCTTTACTCGGCTCAATGAATCTCTGGCGTTAATTTCAAAATCTGGGCGGTTCCGATTCATTTTAGCGACACCTAAATATGCGCTTCCCAAAATTTTACGGGCAGTTTCAGTGCATTTTGTTCTTTATTTCTTCCCTTTTATAATGACATGCGTAATGTAATAATAGGTCGATTTCAACCGATTTCCACTCGATTTCCACCGGCTTTTTTAGGATTTTTTAGGGTAGCCGGTTTACAAAAGCTTTTGCAGGTTGATTTTTGAATTCATCAAATTTTTTAAAAAAAAAGCAACGGAAATTGTACGGGAATGTAGCCCAGCACAAACGCACATTATTTTGTGGACAGAAAGCATCCACGTGTTCATAGCAATCTGTAAAGCTGTCGAACCGTGGGAGGCCTCCTTTTCGGGACTAAGGGTACGTCCCCATGTAGGCGATACACCGCGAATCGTAATTAGGTAATGAAAAAGGAGAGTATAAACTAAAAAATTAGAGTAATTAACTAATTTATGTCAGCGAACCTTCTCAACTATAAGTTTACTTTAATTTATTCAAGTACTCTAATTTGGCACGCTAATATCATCTACTGTAAATAAGGTATTCGTACAAAATTTGGCAGAACGTACAGTTTATCGTCACTATGACGTTTGCACTACGATGTTTGTTAAAACGCAGTTACATGATAACGGCCTGTATTAAATCATTAATTGTACTTTTTTACTTGATAAAGTACAATTTTGCACGGTCTGACACCGTCCGTACTCCACACTATTTAAAACGAACCTGTATTAGAATTAAAAACGTTAGTCAAACTTTACCTTAAATAGAATAATGAAAAAACTATAATCGTTTACTCTATTTCATGTGATAGAGTCGAAATTTCGAGCGACCGAATTAGGGTGACGTTCCATCAGGCGAAAAGTGGTGTAGGTTACAGAACTACGCGACCCTCCGTACCAAATCCTACCGCCTATTTTGTTTTTATACGAGAAATAACATTACAAAGAATCTTTCCGATACTCTCCGAAGGTCTTGGAGGTAATACTAGCCGTCGGATGTTAATTTGCGAGGAGTTCAATTCATTTTTTCCTGTAACTGTCAACCCACCTCGAGGAGGTGGGTTGGCAGATACAGAAAAAAAAAAATCGTGACACTATGGACGATTAAGCTACGTGTCATGATGTAAAACCAACGAAAAATCTTAAGATTTGCACATGACACGCGTCGTCCACTATTTTCAATAACTTTTGTTCGTCGCACTATTTCTCTCAAAGGACTTTCGTTATGTTCGAAAACTGAAACCCTGAAAAATGAGTTGGCATACAGACTAGCATTTGCAAAAAGTATAAAAGTTTTGTCTTATGATTACTTCGTACGCAGGTACATGGTACACAAGTCAAGATTTGAAGTTAAGTTTGTCAGTGCTAAAAATATGAAAGATATTCAATATCCGATCGTAGCTTGCGTGGCGCCAATCAATTTAGAACACGTGGCTTATAGACTCTACGTGATTGAACATCGACTCAATCAACCCGGTTTGTAGAGTTTGCCGTACAATTACAATAACGTATGATGGAACTTCACCCTTAGAGTAATTTACTCTAATTACGATTCGCGGTGTACTTTGAAAAAGTATTTTGGACTGTAGTGAAACGTTCCGTACTACTTTGAAAAGCGTCCCTATGTGCGAAAATGAAATCGGAACTTTAGAATGTGACGGGTGTAGATGTGAGTACAACTTGCGACGGCTGGAAACGACTACGAAACTTTCTATGAATGATGACGTACGCAATAACTACGACGGTTGTAAACGTCTACAATACACGCCGCAATTGGTGACGTCTCAAAAAATAACGACGGGTGTACACGTCTACAATGACAAATGGTGTCACAACTCCCGCGACATCACGTGACATCGTAATGTTGATCGTGACATTGTAGACATCAGACCACAATCAGACCACCACTGTTCAACACACTCCTACCCTACTACCACTTCCACACTCTTACCCTGCTACCGCTGTCACACTCCTACCCTGCTACCACTGTCCAGCTAACTCTTTTCCGCCTGCGTGTTTTCACAAAAATGACTTATTTATTTCGCGATTTCTTATTTTTCCACACCTGCTACAAAAATTTAATATCTTGCGGAGAAAAGGTAATATGTTGCAAAAAAACTGCCTATAAACCCTTTTGTTGAGACGTTTTTACGAGTGCTTCATCGCAGTTTATTACAAAAAAAACAACAATTTCAAGAGCTTTGCACAATGTGAGACATGGAGTGTGAGGGAGCATGATGGTAGAAGTGGGAGAGAGTGTACGGTAGGTGGAGAGCGTATGGTAGAAGGAGAGAAGCTACTCTCTCACGGATTTCACCTTGGTGAAATGACGTTGAAAAGCGAAAGACCCCTGAAAAGAAAAATCGTACAGGTCGCAAAGCGACATTTTTTTTTTTTTTTATCAACCTAAAATTTTCCCACTCGTGTAGCGCGTGCGTGGACCGTTTTTCGTTCGCCATTTGCTTGGTACTTTCCCTGAAATCACCTCATGAGGTGATGTTTGATGAAGTTTTTTGACGGGTTGGATTCTCATGCCCGGGGGTCGAAAAAAGGAAAACGCCAAAATTTGTTAAGATGACGACAAACACGAAGTACATTCAAAGTATCAACTTGATGTTTGCTGTACTTTTAAAGAATTTCTTTTTTTGTACTGTTAAAGTTTTTTTCGTACGCAACTACGTTTTGGGTGAAAACGACAGAATAAAGTCGATACTTTAACACATTGGGACGTACCCTTAGGGCACGTCCCCATGTAAGCGATACTTTGAAAAACTATTTTGGACTATAGTCAAGTGTTCCGTACTACTTTGAAAAGCGTCCCTATGTGCGAAAATGGAACCGGAACTTTGAAAAGTGACGGTTGTAGACGTAGGTACAACTTTGTGACGGTTGACGACGATTGCGAAATTTTTGACGCCAACAAAAACAGCGACAGTTGTAGACGTCTACAATTTTGTGATTTTGTGACATGGTAGATGTTTAGGGTTTGTAACATTGTGACGTCACGCTCACTTGTGACGTCACAAATTCAAGAACTTTCGGCATGGATACCCGATTTCGTTTTCTCAACTTTTTTTGTTCGACTTGCCATAAAAACATACATAAAGGTAGTCATTTTTTTTTTTCAAATATCTTTCATTTCATACCAGTTTTGTCGTGCCTCATTCTAAAAAGTGTGAGATAAAATTGATAGTGTGAGAGGGAGAGGGTAGATGCGACGACGATGCAAAATTCTATCGAGGACCCATGAATGAAATTGGAGGTCCGAGACCCCTGCAATTTTTTTTACGTACATCCTCGTCTTTTCTGTACATGCACGTGACGGGCAGGGAGAAAAATAGCGAGTACTCTCCCTCGTCCTAAAATTTTCTAACTCATGTGGCGCGTGCGTGGGTCATTTCTCATTTGTTGTTTAGGTGGTTCTTTCCTTGAAATCAGGTCGCGAGGTGACTTTTGATGAAGTTTTTTGACGGGCTGGATTCTCTTGCCCGGGGGTCGAAAAAAGAGAAACGCCAAAATGCGTTCACATGATGACATACATGAAGTACATTCAAAGTATCAACTTGAGGTTTGTTGTAATTTAAAAGAATCATAGTTCAAAAGTAGGTGAAAGTACGCCCATATAATATGCTTTTTGTTCGCAAAACATACAATATGACCTTAAGACCCATATTGTATTTGCCGCAAAATGAAAAAAAATAGTAACAGGGTTGAGTCGCACATCAATCGATGGAGAATGAAACGTCATGTCTAAATTTTAAAAAACATTCGGACAAAAAAATATTTTTCTATGAGTTTTGAAGTACTTTTTATTTAAACCGTCGGATTTGGACGATCTGACGGTAGATGATCAAAGTAGCGATCTAAGAAGATCTCTTGTAAAGCCCACTTACGATAAGACAATCTTTAATATTAGCGTGTGCAATTTTGAAGGCCACACTAAATAAAGCCTCAAATTGACCAACCAGGCAGTGTGGGACGGTAAAAAAAAAAATCCACACTGCAAAAAATACCGCGGTTTTTTTGCCGTCCGCGGTTTTTTTTTTCCCGGTTTTTTTCCTAGCGCAATATCATCCTAAGCCGTGTCAGTTCGCTAAAAAAATTCGTTTGGCGGCGTGCGCTGTACTATGATCATACGTCAGATTCGTACGTTCGTACAGGGGTGTGCACAACGCACACAAATACAGTATGCCTACTATGCGCGAGTTTTGTGCCATGTTTTGTGCGCCTACTAAAGGCCTACTATAAAAACGCCTACTTTTGAACTATGAATTGGTTTTTTTGTACGGCTAAAGTTTTTCTCGTACGGAACTGCGTTTTTTTTCGGTGAAAACGATAGATTAAAGTCGATACTTTAATACATGGGGACGTACCCTTAAGTGGTGAAAAAAACTATTAACCCTAATAGTGATACACTGTGTACTGTACGGTCGGCATCGGACGCCAGAGAAATATTGAGGTCGACTTTATCTAGACACATTCACAGTGGCAAGGCACGTCAGAGGTCGCAAACAGTCAACCGAAACCGTGACCGACCGTTAATCGACCGCCCGCGCCGGATCCAGAACGGATTCTGTTGCCAAATTTTGAAGGCCGGGCGGTTGCGGTCGGTTGATTCACCAGAAAAAAAAAACGGTCGGTTACGGTCGGTCAACCAAAAAACTAAAAAAAACAAAAAATTGCAATGTCCATACAATCCTACATTATTGTACTTTGTACTCTTTGGTATTGTGGAAGTAGGTGACATCATGATTAGCGTCGCAAATCTGACACGGTAGTAACACTATTCATTTCGCAAATCTTAGGGAACGCGACAAAGCGTCGCAAATCTGACATGGTAGTAACACTATTTATTTCGCAAATCTTAGAGAACGCGACAAAGCGTCGCAAATCTGACACGTTAGTAAACACTATTCATTTCGCAAATCTAAAGGAATGCGATAAATCGTAATTATTGGATTATTCATACGTCGTACATTAGTTAATTTTGTACTTTTTTGGTTACGGGCGCGCACGGTTAGTCGCGAGAAATCGAGTTCGGGTTAACTTTTATTTTCGTAATCGTCGGTCGGTTAATGGTTAACAATTTTGGAGCTTGACATAACTCGGTCGGGCGTCGGTTCCTCAGATTTTGAAAAAAAAAAAGGTTGGTTTCGGTTATGTAATTTTTTGACTTTTGCGACCTTTGAGGCACGGTTATCGGTGACTGCGGGAAAAAGCTCGATATCAAACATCGCCGGAATGGAGTGACGTGGAAATCGAAAAATTACCCGCAATGTACGGCAGAGGTCGCAAAAGTCAAAAAATTTCATACCCGAAATCGACCGTTTTTTTTTCAAAATCTGAGTAACCGACGCCCGACCGAGTTTTGTCACGTTCCAAACTTGTTAACCGTTAACCGACCGTCGTTTACGAAAAAAAAGGATTAACCGAATCTTTATTTTTCGCCATTAGCCGTGCCCGCCCGTAACCGAAAAAGCATAAAATTAATCAATGTACGACGGAATAAGCCAATAATTACGATTTGTCGCGTTCCCTAAGATTTGCGAAATGAATAGTGTTATTACCGTGTCAGATTTGCGACGCTTTGTCGCGTTCCCTAAGATTTGCGAAATGAATAGTGTACTACCGTGTCAGATTTGCGACGCTTTGTCGCGTTCCCTTTGATTTGCGAAATAACTACCGTGTCAGATTTGCGACGCTAATCATGATGTCATGTACTTCCACGATGCCAAAGAGTGCAAAGTACACGAATGTTGGATTATAGGGACAGTACAAAATTTTCATTTTTTTTGGTTTTTTGGTTGACCGACCGTAACCGACCGTTTCTTTTTTCCTGGTGAATCAACCGACCGTAACCGCCCGACCTCCAAAATTTGGCAACCGAATCCGTTCCGGATCCGGCGCGGGCGGTCGGTTAACCGTCGGTCACGGTTTCGGTTGACCGTTTGCGACCTCTGATGTACGGCCATCATTTCGGCGTTGGGAAAATGCAAACCTGGCGCAATGAAACGAGACGAAAAGATATAATAGACGGCGTGGCCGGGCCGGCTGCCTTTTTGCCTATTGTAAAGCGATTATAATTAGCGGTCCGTCGTATATTTCGTCGGCGGAATAAACGTAAAAAATGTTTGCCAGTGACGGTCGGCAAAGTCGAATTGCTGTCGCGGCCGGCCGAAAGTGACGCGAAGGCACCGACAGCACGTTAAGGGACAGAAGTCACCCGTATTCGGCATTTTGGGGAAAAGTGTCGTATATTCGTACGCTCCCGCATATTTGTTCCCGCATGCCAAATATCTGTTAGGGTTTGGTTCAGAACGAACTGAGCCCCCTATATTCTTCTGCTGAAAGCTTTTGCGGTACTCGTTCGAGAATCTTTTGCGAGATTCGTAGGTTGGATGACGCGTCATCCAGCGGCAAAAGGTTTCAACAAATAATATCCGTTGGATGAAAATTCATCCAACGGCAAAGGACTTCATTTAGGTTAACGATCAAAGTCTTCTTGTACTTTTCGCGCAAAGTTTACTGTACTTTCGAGTTTCGACCAATACTAAATCATTTTTTCTGCTTTTTCTCTCGATGTAATGACCTTTCCATTGTTTTTCAATTTTGTAAGATCAAAGATAGAGCGTTGTTACCTCAAAACGAACCAAGTCAAAAGTATTACTTCCTAAATTACACCGTGGACTGTTATTAGAGCAAAGAAAGACATTATCATGCCGGACGTATATTAGTGTTATTAATTCTAATTGATTCCGAATGACATGGTTGAATTTTTAACTGTTTGAAGGATTAGCGTCGAGGAAAAAAAAATCGAGTCATTAATACTATTTTAAATTCGAAAGGTAATATTTAGGGGCACTGACATAATGTCATATTGCGACAGAAAAAAACGCGCAAAGGCTATTTACACAAATGCAATGACTATGAAAATAATTGTATATCTACTAAAACGAAAATGATTCTGGTTTAATATTTTGGCAAATCTTCGTATCTTGTGATTTTGTAGAATGTTATTTGAATGGTGTGGATTCAATTGATGGCGAATAAATTGGATTTCAATTGTCTTTTGGAAACCATAAACGGGACATTTTTTATTGCCAAATACGCATATGAGACAGTATTAAACACCATTTAAAAAAAAAGGGAGAAAGAAAGAGGAGAGAAAAGGAGGAGAAAGGAAAAGGGAGCAGGAAAAAGGGCACAGAGGAAAAGAAAGAAAAAAAGAAAAGGGAAAAAGAAAAAGGGAGAGAAAAAGGAAAAGGGAGCAAAAGAAAAAGGAAGAACTGGAAAAGGACAAAAAGGGAAAGGAAGAAAATGGGAAAAGAAAGAAAAACAATAAAGAAGGGAAAAAAAAAAGATATTGATCCCACATGAAAACCAAAAATCCCCATACAGACAAAATCAAAACAGATCCCAAAAATCTCACCTCAACAATACCCACAAAATCCACACTAACTCACGTGACAAATGTCACACTCAACCGACTTTCCCACCCAACCCAAAACAATCCAAACCAAACCACACTAATTCCGGTGTCAATGAAGACCTTCAATCTGACGACACGTGTCACAAACAAAAACCGTTTATTCGTCCACTTGCGACTCGTCGATACCCCCTACTTCCACACTAATTCAGGTGAACCGTTTCCCCTACTCCCTATTTCCCTTCTTTCCCTTCCTCTCCCTTCTTCTTCCTTTCTCTCCCTTCACCTCCCTCTTTCCACCCTTTTTTCTCTGCCCATATTCCCCTCTTCCCCCCCTTTCTCTCTCCAAATCCCCTTCTCCCTTTTCCAGTTTTCTCTCCTTTTTAACTCTCAATTTGTACGGAACCTCAATTGACGTCAAGGAAAAATTAAAATCACGTATACTATTTTTGGAAAAAAATCAAAATTTTAAGAACCCAAATTAGTGACCGTGACACTAATAACGATGCGCGGTGTAGTTTATCTACCCTCTCAGCTACATTACTCGTATTTTGTCGTTATTCGTTTGAATTTTCTCCAGGTCCACCTCCATGTGTCAGTTTTTTAATGCTCCACGTAGTGTCACTTATAAACAAATGACGCGGCTGGCCGCGGCTAGCAGGAATGGACTGAGAAGCTGTCAAGATAATACCGCTACAGTACCAGTTTAGGCAGTCTATAGCTAGTTTTGTCGTTTTGTCGTACGTGGACTGTAGCTCACTTCCTGTATGAACACGTGTCTAACCAAATGACACGGAACGTGAAAACAGCCAGCGCGGTAACGGAACAATGAATCGTGTAACCCCACCATGGTGCTCTGGGATTCTGTACGGAAGAGTTCGCGGTTGACCGCGTCAACTTCAAAACTTTTAACCTTGTCGCAACCGCGTCGACTTCAAAACTTTTAACCTTGTCGCAACCGGTTTCTGTGAAAAAGGACAGCGAAGACGGATATATGTCGGCTTCTGCGCATGCGTGGTCACATGAATAACCACCCGCTGCTAAAGTACATTTTTCTGTACGATTACCCGCCTTTAACGCCGGTAAATTATCACGTTTGTAGAGCCCCATATTATTAGTCATAAGGGTGAAGTTCCATTAGACGAAAAGTGAGGTTGTTTACAGAAATTCGGACCTATCCGTACTATGACGTACCTCTTACTTTGTTTTTATCCGGAAAACAACATTACAGAGGATCTTGCAAATATTCTCCAAAAGTCTGGGAGTTAACAATGGCCGTTGGATGGCGTTTAGCGATGCATTCGCTTCGAAAGTTTCTGTAATTGGTGATGTACCTCGCGAGGTACATCACCAATTACATAAAAATTTGAGCCGCGACACGTTGGATAATGAGCAGACGTGTCAAAATGTCAACCAACGGAAATCAAAAAAATTCGCACACGATATACACATTCAAAAATACAACAGAAAATACAAACGAAATCTCGTAACGCACTTTTGTCACGCTATTTTTATAAGCGCCCATTCGTCACACTATTTCTGGCAGCGCTCATTCGTCACGCGTAAAAACAGGAACCCTTAAAAATGAGGTGGTATCTGACAAAGCGTCTGCACTCTGCAAAGAGTACAAAAAAGCTGTGTTGCACGATGACCTGGTACGCACGAGCATGGTACGCAAATGAAGATTTTTGGTCGGTGTGAAAAATATTGACGATTTGCAATATCCAATCCATAGATACGTCACCACTATTTTGCTAACACGTGCATTACAGACTCTGCGCAATGGAACTTCGTTCAAATTGTAGCATTCTGTAATGTTGGCCGTACAATTACAGAATGTCCTAATGGAACTTCACCCTTAATTCTCCACGGCTAGACTCGCGTATCCTTACATTAACTTGCAAATATGTGAAATCTCAATTTTCTGTGATGTGTAAGGATATAACTGGCACCCTGATCGTAGAAGTTATTTTTAAGTACATTAAAAGGACGAAATAACGGCGATTGTCTGTCCATTACGTACTAGTTCAGAAAGATTGATCAACCCTCTCGTTTATTGTTATTTGTTTTTTTGCAGCGCCCCATCTACCCGCGGTTCGGACAAAACCTCCAAAGCCGCCCACCGCCATTTCTTGGGCGGCACGTGTACTAATAAAGTAATAATAGCCCCCGATGGTTCGCACCTGACCCCTACGTAGAGGCACGTGCGAGAAACCGTGTCACACGTGTTGTGTTCACACTAAATCCAGAATATCCGGCTATTTTGCATATTAAAATGTTAGAACGTACCAATATATAGATTCTCACGATCAAGACTCCATCTGTGACAATTCTGCGACAATCCTGCAGGAATTACTGCGAAATTTTACGGATTACAGTACCTTACTGGAAAATCACAATCCTTGGAAAATTTTGCTGAGCTTTACGGATCTCTGAGCAGGAACTCTTGTGGCAATCAGTGGAAAAGGTCTCTGCGCGCTTGTATTCTTTCAGAAACAGAAAATTGATTCTAGGAATTTCCGGTAACTTTTGCTGCTTCTGATCAAGATTTTAGTTGAATCGTAATCTATTTTGAGGTGTTACTCATACCACAACAGCTTGCGAGAGAGACTTCAGTAGTTCGAGCAGGTAGTAGTTGGTAAGAAGCCTTTCTTATCACCATAGTAAAGCAAGTTCCAGTGAGAATCTTCTAAAACTTTTACCTTTTCTTAGTGTATTCTTGGCCTTTATCTCCTAAGGACAGGCGACTGTCGTAACTGCGAAGAGAGAAACCTATATCAGTACTAGCTCACAGGCTGGCTAGATTGCTGGTTTTGCAAAAGGAGTCACTGCTGCTGAAACAAGTAAAAAACCGTGCACAGGATTTGCAAAGATCCTTTTTGAATATCTTCTAGGAGTTAAAGCTGCAAATGGTTTTGTTCATGGATTCTAAAAATCAAACTGCTGCGTCAATCCGAGCATCAGATGCTTTTGGCATGGCGAACCATAGGCGCCCCAGCCACACATCTGCTACAGATTCAAGAAGACATTCCAGTGGTCGACATCATAGAGCTGAAAGAGATGCCGAAGAGAATACAAGCTTACCGTTGTTTCAGAGTCCAGCAATTTTAGTCACAATCATGTTGCTGATTGTTATACTGCCTGTGGCGTTACCGCCGATGCCAACGCCTCCTATTGAGTTTATGCTTGTTCCTGTCATCCTAATGATTTTGCTGCTAGGAGTTGCCTTCACGCCAAGAACTGTGGCTTCTTCTGTCCTTATATGTTAACAAAGTTACGAAGTACAGGCAACATTTAGTCTAGTGTTAGTGAGAAACAACAAATGTATCGCATGATTGTAGGCCATAGTAGCTGGTTTTAGTTTCAGTGTAGGTTTGTAAATACTTAGCCGGTAGTTTAGTTTAGATTTTACTGCTTTCTTCTGCTTATTAGTTCTTTTACATATTGGTAGTTCTTTTCAGCCGGAGGTTCTTGTCCTGTAGTGCAAATGCTCAGTTTTCTCGTAGATTTGGTCCACCTCCTGAACTGCCTCAAAGGCGTGTTGTTGTAACTGATAAGCTGAGATGCATATCTCACAACCAATACAAAGCTGTTAAACGCAAGGTCTCTCTTTTGCGATTTACAATGGATGTTTTGGATTGACAAAATGTTTAATGGAGAGGTCATAAACGCAGAGTTTCCATGATGTGTACTAACATGGATGTTTTGGATTGTTAAAGTGTTTAATGGTTAAATGTTAATATTCTGAAAATCACCAGTGGTTGTTAGTTGCTCCTTTTGCTGCTTGGTGTTTTTTATAAGCTTGTATCATTTTGAGAGACGATGATGTAATGATGTTATAGAAATGGTATGTCGCAACTGATGGTTTTGTTTCCTCATTGGCTATTAAAAGGAGATTCTTTCATTTTCTCCTCTTCCTTTTAATCTTGTTCATGATTGTCTTCCCAGTTTCAGTAGCCGGAAGATGCATGGCTGTTTCGGTCTTGGTGATTTTTTTGCCGAATGCTTGCTGATACAGTGGTTGTTTTTGGCAATAACTGTCAAAAACTGACACTCAACATGTCAATCAGGATTGGGTCTTGTGACCCCTTTGGCCACTGGAGTGGAGTCAACATGGCGATAGTTGATTGCCAGTAAATGCGGAGTTAGAAAGCTTGTTGTAGATGACCTGAAACTTAATAACGAAGACATATCCGTAAAACAGAAGGTTTTTGAGCAGTTGCCTTGACAAGTTGTTGCTCCGGTGTCTATTGGAGATGACTTAGAAAGCTTTCCATCTAATAAATGGTCAACACAGAATAGATTGGCTCCTTTTGTGGCATTTGCACTGTGTGGCCGAAGAGGCACTAAAGGACGCAAAATGGGAACCAGAGACTGACATAGAACGGCAAAGAACGGTACGACCTGGCAGTTATTTTTGTGGCAGTTCTATTTTATCTCCAGGTTTTTAGTTATTTGTTTTGTTTTGGAGACAGTAGGTTATTCTTTCAGGTTCATAGTTATTAGTTTTGTTTTTGAGACATTTGTTTATATTTTCAGGATCATATATGTTGGTTTTATTTTTGCGACAGTGATTATTTTTTCAGATTTGTAGTTATTACTCTTGCCTCAGTTTTTCTTCCTTATGCTTCACGAGATTTATGTCTACAGTTTTGTGGTTCATAGTTTGTTTTGCCAATTGAAAGGGAAAGAATGATGTTTATGCACATTTTCTTTTTTGTTTAAGAAAAAAAAAGAAAACAAGAGAAAACTAAGAAAAGAATGAAAAGAAAATAGTACAGTCACTATCCCTTCCAAGGTGTTGCTGTGTGTTTTGTGTACCGTTGCCTGAGGCGAATATCTTGAGGTCACTTCTCTTATGCTGGAGGGTCCTATTCTTTCTTTCTTTCTTTCTTCCTTTAAAGAATTTATGAGTTTGTTGGACTGAGAATGTTGCAGCCCACACAGGCACAGTTAATTGTTTCTTTTTTTTTTCCCCCTACTTTTTGGCATTTGACAGTATATGCCATTTTGATTCAGGGTGTTGCTATTGGAGGGGGAATCGGCTGTGCAAGCGATTTACTTGATGCCGCACGACTTGTTATTGAACAGGTCAGGATATCATTTTTCCTTCGAGATTTACGACAATAACTTTTAACTGTGGTCATCACAAATATTGCTTGAAGTTGTGAATGTCGATTTTGGTGTAGAAACTTGAAGAGTCCGAGAGCTTGTTTTTCTTTTTCTTTGAAAAAACAAATGATTGACAAAGAAATAAAGTAAATAGTTTAATGGAGAAGGTTGATTCTAGCACTAAGGATCTTTACTGTTGTGTTTTGGATTTGGACCTGGTCAATCAGAAAGTCAGGCGATTAAGCCCTTTTTTCATACCACGAAACTCAATTAACATGGCTGCTGCCACCTTAGTATTCGCCATGGTTTGAAGGTATGTTTTTTTTTTTTGGGCAACTTGTTTTCTGAATCTCAATTGGTCATCAGAGGTCAAATGACTGGAGATTACCCGTGGTTATATTGGCGTACTAAAGAAAAGTTAGAAGCCATATTTTTGTTTTTATTTCTAAGGAAAATTCTGCAATGCAGGGTTATTCTTGCTGCAGTACAAAGTATTTCTATAGCAAATTAGGAAATGAACAGCAATCATTTTCTCTTTAAGAAAGTTTCAGAGAGTAGTAGGTTTGGAGAGCAACTGGCAAATGTGCTGCTTGCACTCTCTCAAATACTTAACGTAGGTTTCGAGGAGCAAAAGATTCATGTGTTTGATTCTTCCTCGTTAATGCTTTACTTTGGAAAACTATGTTTTTTTTGCTATTTGCTCTCTTTCTAATACTTTTAAGTCCAGAGAACAACAATTTACTGTCTTGGGATTGGCACTCTCTAAAGGAATGCACTCTCTCAAACAGTAAAGCGAGAAATAACGAACATACCTGGACATTGAAGTTGTTCATAATGAGATTAGGATAGCAAATGGTTGTCTTCCTAAGTACACTCTCTCAAACACACCAGCAAATTTGTTATTTACAGCGAACATAATTAAATATCGAACATGACTTGGTCGCTACCTATAATGAGGTTTGCCGAGCAAATGGTTTTGTTACTACGGCAATCTCTGGAAACGTAGCTGTATCTCTAACCAAAGCAGCTCCTCTATTTGCTGAAGACGTTTAAGCACTCTTTGTTCTTGTGAAGAATTCAAAAAAAAAAATGTTTCTGCAGTATCCCAATAATGTGCCTTTAAAGGTCGTAAGGTTTACACTGCCTGTCGGTATTAGAGTTAATCACTCTCATTTGAGTGAGTTATTTTTCGACCCAGAATCAAAAGCTAGTGTTAAAAGCACAATTTGAATTAAGTGGCTGAAAATGAGCCACAAACATTATTTATCGTAGTTAGTTCTATTAAAGTGTCAACACCAATGATTCACTGTTCTGATTGTGATGGGCAATGTACTAGTAAGGTTGTAAAAAGAGTTCTGCTTTGGTCATTTGGGCCAAACCATGCAGCTTTGATTGCCAGAGTGTTAAACGCTAATAATTGACTAACTTTAATAACAATGGACGCTGTGCTTATGGCTGTAATAAGCGTGACTTTTGTGGTTGTTAAGGGGCCAAACAATGTGACTGTGACTGCCTGAGTGTTCAAAGTTAATAATTGACAAACTCTTTCTTCTTATATTTTTTCTATGCATTAAACAAAGTTACTGCTGGAATAAAATAAAGAAAGAGTCTTAAAAGTGAACTTATTTTGAGTGGAATGGAGTAATGTTCTCTGTACATGGAAACTCGTCTTTTTTTTTTGACTATGATGTTGTCCCTTTTTTCTAACAATAATATTGAGAGAAGAACCTGTTTTCATATAATCTACCAAATACGATTTAACCTTCTTTTGCTATATTTAAAATTTCATGTCCGTTGTATCCCTCGACTCTCCTTTAAAAAAAACCTATCTTTTACTTACTCTCTTGTTTTCTTTCGTCCTTTTCTTTATAATCTATTATTTGGTTTACAGGGAATAGTACCACCAACTTTAAATCTTGAGAATCCCGATCCAATTTTTTCCGGAAACTTTTCCCCAACTAATTCAAAAAAAAAAAAAAAAATTGAGCCGCAATGACAAACTCTTTTTGTTTTGGAGGTACGAATGCTTCACTTGTTTTCGCCGAGCCTCCTTAAATAATTTTTTCTTTTTTTGGTAAATTTTTTGAAAGTTTTTTTTTCAAATCACTGAGTAAAACTTTGTAAAGTTTCTACAAGAGTTGTAAAAAGTATAGAATATTCCATGTAGCCTGTTACAGTTCTGAAGGAGGCTAGAAGAAGTTTTGCCTTTTTTTATGTTTTTCAAATTTGCTGAAACTACTGGACAAGTAAATGCAGCTTGTCCTGTTAACTGCTTTTTTGGCATTTGAAAATGTCACAAATGTTATATGCTGTAAAGCAGTTTTTTGGTATGCTGATTTTGTCATGATGAAAATTTTACAAATATAAAATAACCTCAAATAACCTACAAATATAAAATTTTCATCATGACGAAGCAGCATACCAAAAAACTGCTTTACAGCATATGACATTTGTGACATTTTCAAATGCCAGAAAAGCAGTTAATGGGACAAGCTGCATTTACTTGTCCAGTAGACATGTAGCTCCATCTAAAATCAGTGTACTGATATTGTAAAGGAAAACGGATGCAAACACTTTCCCTCTCTCTCTCTCACGCTTTTTCTCTCTCACTCACACGCTTACCTCTACTCTTACTTTACTCTCTGACTCTTATTTTACTCTTTGTTTTTATTCTCTTTCTCCGCCACATAATCTCATTTTTTCACTCTTTCACTCAAATTCCCATTCATTCTCCAGAAAATTTGAAAAACATAAAAAAAAGGCAAAACTTCTTCTAGCCACATTGAGAACTGTAACAGGCTACATGGAATATTCTATACTCACTCTTGTAGAACTTGAACCTGGACACCCAGAAAAGATGAGAATCATGGCAAGAAGAAAATCTGATGTAATAATTCACTTGAGCTTTGGCGCTTCCAATTCCCACATAGCCAATAGCATTTGCAGAGACTTTGTTCACCTCTACAACCAAACGAATGTTGATAATCTTGACAGAAAGTAGCAGATATATCTATCTGCCACCATGTCTAGTTCCCCTATTTAGGAGCAACATTGTTTGTTTTTTTTACCTGGTTCAACAAACACCCACTTATTATTTTGACATTGTAATTTCACAATAAATAACCAATCACTATATCTTTTTAAATATAAGACATTCTTTCTATGCTGTTGCATTGTGGTTTGACCCTTTTTTTTTCTTTTTTTGTACCGTTGTTCGATTTACGATTTGAGAATTCGACTCTAGTTCAAAAAGTAGTTTTTCAGTAGTTTTTTTTTTTTTTTTTTTTTTTTTTTTTGTTCACCTAAATTTGAACAATGTTATGAAATGTTGCGTTGGGCGCATTATGTTTGAAGTCCGTACAGTTTTCTATCTCTAACCTTAACAACATCACACGCCAACATCACCTGGTCGTCTTTGTGCACCCGAACCTTGAACTCATTGCTTATCTGTACGAGTCGCCTCCTACTTTAGGACCTGATGGTTTTCGAGATCACCAGATGCACTACCACCGTAAATCGAAATTAGTGTTAATGTCTTTTTTGTCTCTTAGGGCGTGTTCCCATGTGTTCAAGTAAGGGTTTTTTTCTGTCGTTTTCACAGAAAATGGGACTTCCAACGAGAAAATATTTGGTCGTACGAATAATGGGCAAAAAGACAAGTACATTTTGCGTCATCTTAGAACTTGGAAGGTACAACAATTTGGCATTATTATCATTGCGACCCACTTCCAGCTCATATGCACACTTGTAATGGAATCAAATTGCGATCTGGTTTTAACCAAAATAACACCCTATTGACGAATAGAAAGTAGGTATTGCACGCTTGAAACGTCTTCGAAATTTTTTGAACGAGGGAGAGAACACGCTGTTTTTTTCCATGCTCGTCACGCGCATGTAGGTACAAAAATGACAAGCATGTACGAAAAAAAAATCATTGGGGTTTCGGACTTCCACTTTCATTCACGAGTCTTTTGCAAAAATATGCAACGACCTCGTCCCTCCCCATATTTTTCATTCGACCGCTCCTCTTTCTCTCATCTCTAAATGAAATGCAGCAATAATAGTATCAAATGACAGATATATATTTTTATTTTTATTTTTAATATTTTTGGTCTCATTTTGATGGCATGTCGAATGATAAATGGTAAGAAAAAAAATCGGGAAGCCATGGTAGAAATTTTACGTGTTGATGACGTCACAAGGTAACATGACTTTGCAAGATAGCATGACTTCGCAATGTTACAAAACCCTAAACATCTACAATGTCACAAAAAACTCGGCGTCTAGAACCGTTGCCGTTTTTCTAGACGTCACTAATTCTAGGAAGTTTCGTAGTCGTCTACATTTCGTTTCGTACTATCGTTGCACATTTTGTATACGTCTACACTTGTCACATATTTGAAGTAATGAAAGCGCACGTAATGTTGGACATAGGCACACTTTGAAAAGTACACCGTCAAATCTGCGCTAAAATCCAATGTAACGTTTTAAAGTTTCGGTTGCATGGGAACACACCCTTAAACATCTTTTCCCCCTACACACTTGTAGGATTGTAGATCTGACGGTTGCGATTGAAAGGTAAGATTCTCAGCTTACGAATGGCGGTCTCAAATTCAAAATTGGACAAATGTGTACGGAGGAAAGATGTTTTCAGTGGCGAAAAAAAACATTAACACTAATTACGATATACAAGTGGACATACCTCCAAAAAAATGACTTAGAACGAAGTTCCATCAAACGTTTTTGTAATCGTACGGCCAACTCTACAGACCGGGTTGATTGAGAGTCGATGTTCCATCACGAAGAGTATGTAAAACACGTGTTTTAAATTGATTAGCACCACGTACGCTAAGATCCGATATTGGATATACTTAAGATTTTTTGCACCGACAAATTTTTCTTCAAATCTTCACTTAAGTACCATGTACCTGCGTACGAAGTCATCATACGACAGAAGGTTGTTATGCTTTTTGCAGAAGCTTGTCTTCTACGCCAGCTCATTTTTTAGGGTTATTATTTTCAATCATAACGAAAGTCTTTTGATAGAAATGGTGTTTTAAACAAAGTGCACCGAAAATAGAGTGATGAAGGAGAGTTACAAAATTACATTTTTATATTCGGTTGCAATCCGGAAAGGTTCCTTACAAACAAAAGATACATTGAAGGCGATATCTGTTGTGTTAAGCTCAGGAATGAAATGAGGAATACTATCGTTTTGATGCTTTGGTTTTAACAAAAAAATGCAATGAGAATTAATATTTAATGGGAGACAAATAACAATATTTATTGGGATCGCAAGAATTAGGGTATTTTCTTCAAACAGGTGCTTTTGAAAATACAATGGCCAAAACATCCATTCTCACCCCCCCTCCCTCACTCTCTCTTTCCCTCTCTCCCAACACCTTCTCGAATTCATAAATCACCATTAAAATATAAAATAATCATGGTTGTTTCTAGAATGTAAGGTAATTATTAGTGTGGGACTATTTTATTGTTGTTGATTCTGATTTAGTTACCAATGATGTCAACTATTGATAAAGGCTTATTTATTTATTCAGTGTTTTCAGCCTGTTTTAGCATAAAAAAAAATGGTATTAAGAAATGTAAATCTCTAAGACAGTTAGGAAATAAAGACAATTGTCTGCTTGTTTTCCTTCACTTTAAACAAAGAAAGCTTAAGAGAAAAACCACATTTGATACCAAATGAGCCCTCATTAGCTGCATTTCACATTAATTACTTCGCACATTTGCTATTTGATTTAATGAATTTACGGATTAGTTCGTTTATGTTATCATATGGTTGAAGATTCTTCTAAATTGCAATACGATTTTTAAAAAGTAAATCTATCACACCAAAAACGATAAATATGAAAACTTTTCACTTAGATAAAGTTCCTTTGAGAGCCAAAAGAAAATAGAAACATCGTAGTTTCTAAAATCTTAACTTTTATGTCTTTTAATTCTAGAATAATTAAAAAAAAAAAAAAAACAGCTAAAATGATTATTAGAGTTAGTGACACATATCGGTGCCTTAAATTTTGACCCCCAAAAATTTAAATATCGTCAAAGACAATAAACTATTTTTTCTTAACACTAATTCGTTTAAAGGTTAAGAATCTAAAAACGATATTTGGAGTTGAACTAGATTTAATATCACATTTATAAACCTTGCCCTGCAAATTTAGGGAGGGAGGGAAGGAAGGAGAGAGGGAGGGAAAGTAAGGAAAGACAGACTCAGACCGGACCGGACCGTCCGGACCCGAGTCTTTCCGGTTCCGGTTCGGTTCTGTTCGGTTCGCAACGGTTTGGTTTTCGAAATTAAAATTTTATTCATGATCGCCTTATGGATGTCCTTTACACTTTGTTCAGCCGTGGAGCTTCTGATTGCGAGTCTGGACAGCGGCATCCGAGCCTCTCTTCCTAGCCTCTCTTCCTATCTCGGCCAGCGGTTTGGGTTTACTCTCGACGGCGCGTGTTGCTCCAGCCGCCAATTTGGGGAGTTGGTGCCTTGTTGCTTCCACCATTGTCTCTCGTTTTCTGGCCTGGGACACTCCTATTCTTGCGGCCGTGGTTCCTCGTGTTTTGGATGGTGAGCTCGCCTTCCAACGGTCACTTATAGATACATCACGTTCTCTTAATCCGGTTGCTATCGAGGACTTGCAGATTTTTTCCACTCTCGTTACGACATCAGTTGCGCGTGTTGAGGAATTCTGATCGGGTTGTCGCCGCTATTAAATCAGAGCTTCTTCAGGCGCTTCCTTCCGATTCTTCGCGTGCACGTTTTTTGCCTTGTGGCGGACCAGGCTCTGGAGCTTGGCTATTGGCTGTCCCTATCTTATCCACTCTTCGTTTCACCCTGGCTCAGTTCACCGCGGCCCTTAGGTTTCGGCTTGGCCTCCCTCACCCACCTTTGCTTGGCTCACTTGTTTGCTCCTGTGGCCACGTTCTCGAGCCCGACGGGGTCCATTTGCTTCGTTGCTCCCACGGGGGCGAGTTGATTCAGGCGCACGACTCGATTCGAGACATCATCGCTACTATCGCTTCTGAGGGGGGATTTTTTGTTCGTCGGGAGGTATCTCACATTATTCCTTTGCGTCGGATTGACCTTGTGTTACTTGATGGTGCGCGTCGTACATTTGGTGACATTGTTTTGGCGAACCCTACCTCAACTACAGTCGTCAAACAAGCTGCTCGGCATGTGGGAGTGGCTGCCCGTGACGCGGCAAAAAGGAAGGAGAGTGATTATGCCCGTCGCGACGCTATGGATGGCTTCATTCCGATGGGGGTCGAGATATTTGGTTGTTTGGGTGTGGCTTTGGATGAGTTATTCCGTACTTGTGGTCGGCACTCTTTCGAGAGGCGGGGACCTGGGAGCCCTTCTGTTTCAGTCCTTACTTCTTTTTTTCGTCAACGTTTTTCCGTGGCCATACAACGGGTGTTGGCTTCTATGTTACTTCGATCGTCTATTGCTGTTATGGAATGCCGGCGTGTTCCGGAACTTCCTCCTCGTGCTCCTCCGGGATTCGGGGACTTACATGGTTGCTTTCCGTAGTTATGTTGGGGTTTTTTTTTTTTATTTATTTATTTATTTATTTATTTATTTATACGTGTTAGTTTTTTCCTTTGATGTGTTTTTTGGTGTGTTTTGTTTTTTTGGGTGTTTTCGATTTCCCTGCCATCCTTACGTATTTTAGTCGGTTTTGCCTTGATTTTCATTTTTGTTTATTCCCTTGTCATGTTATTTTTTCAGTTTTAGCAATGCTACTTCCTTTTGTTCTTATGGACTCAGATGGTCTACCATCGCGCTTTTTAATAAAGTCGGCCCCCCCTTTTTTTTATATGCTTAGTACTTATATATGGGATTAATCAGATCCGAGCTCTTCTCACTACTTCTAGTTGGGCAACTTTTACCAACCCAGAAGCTCGAGAAAGGTCAATAAAATGCCCGAAATGAACCATAGATTTGTTTCCTCTAAAACAAGAGAAAATATTATATATTGTTCTCCTTCACAATACTCGTACTATATGCACAATAGTCATATATACGGATGTTACACGGTAGCCATATTTAACAATATATAGCGTTTATATTTGCGCATTCAAAAGTAGGAACTTGACTGCATGTGAAAAGGACGAAAGAAAATTTTGTATCATTGTTAGTAGTGTTGGGTATCGAGGACCTATTGCCGATATTCGATATATATCGAGTTTTAGGTACCCGATAATTGATATATCGAGACCATGTACGCAGAAGCTAAATATCCGGGTTTTTTTTTTTTCAAAAAGCCGGGGTCCGTACAATTTTGCGTACGGTTACCGTACGGTACCTGTAAGGACTCCCTTTTTATGCGATATATATCGCGATAATTTATGTTGGTCGCGGTACGATATATCGAGGACTTTGCTCGATCGATATTCAATATATCGAATATCAATTTTATTGCGATATGAAACTACCCGATACCCAACACTAATTGTTAGAGATAGTAGCACTTTAGGTGCCCCTAGATTGTAGCCTTTTGAGCCTAAAATGTTATTAACAATGCTAGTTGTTTCTGTTGATGATGGAAACACCAACTGTTTTTGAATCAACAACGTCATTCGAAACTTAATTATAACTAATAACACTAATATTATGTTTGATAACATTAATATAGACCTCACACTAATAATTTCTCTACTCTAACAACGATTCACAGTGTATACAGTTTAAATAGCTTTCCAATCACCACAAAGAAACCTTCCCT
>JBBHKE010000071.1:279301-295932 GCA_037447655.1 Zygnema cylindricum | reverse complement strand
GATATAGAGAAAAAAAAAACAAGAAAAAAATGTCCGGTAATAAGTTTTGCTTAACAAACCCAGGGGCTCCTGTTTTGTAAAAAGAAAAGAACTTACATTCATTGAATTTTCTGTTTTAAAGAGAACTAAGAAAGACAAACACATGAAACAGTACAACACAAAAAGTTGATATCAGGTAGTCAATGCAAGACCAGGAAACTTTGTAACCGTATGGCCTAACCAAGCATAGAAAAACCAGCATGCCTATATTTTACTAACAAAAGAACAAAAAAAGAAAACTACGCAATGTCAAAAAAAAACAAAAAAATAAAATAAAATAAATGTCAAAAAAAAAACAATGCCAAACAATGTCAAAAAAAAAAGTCAAAAAAAAACAAAACGTAAACTGTCAAAAATAAGTACCTCCAAAAGGACTAGGAGACGCTCCAAAAGCAGGAGCCGGAGATTGGGTTCCGAAAACAGGTGTTGCCGATCCAAAGGCAGGCTGAGGAGCGCCAAAAACACCAGTTGAAGTCCCGAAGGAAGAGGCAGGAGGATTTTGTTGTCCAAAAGGGGAACTCATGGTTGCAGAAGCAAACGGATTTGAAGGTTGACTACTTCCGAATGGAGAGGAAGTTGTTGTCGAAAAAGGATTAGGAGAGGCATTATTTGGTGCAAATGGAGACGAAGAAGTCGCCCCAAAGGCTGCAAGAGACCAGCATAAATAATTTCGGAAATAATTTCAGTAAACAATATCAGTAAATGATTTCAATAAATAGCTCCAGTAAATGATTTCAGTGAATTGTGATTGAAAATGAGACATCCAATAGAAAAGAGGAACCAGAAAAGAACTACACATAACAGCCACATACTCGAAACAAAAATGCAATCAAGGTTGTTAATTACATAAGAATTACGAATGATAAGGTACCATATTACTTCTGCTGACAGCAGTAAACTATCCCGATCCAACCCTATGCAAATTCAGAGTAAGTGACCTAAAAAACAAAAAAACAAAACTTGAAATAGAGTTCAAATTGCAAGATGCTACAGACACACAGAGGATGACAGGATGCAAACTCTGGATGATACAGAAAGCTACGGCTTCCAAATAAAACAAAAAAAAACAAAACAAAACAAAAAAAGAAAGAAACAAACAAAAAACCAAGTTCACAATTAAAAAGATAGTTCGGAGGTTGCTTTCATGAATGTAAGAAGTGGATACACGTTGCGTGAAAGAGATAGAAACAAGACAACGTGAGGAAGAAGAAACAAGGACAAGAAGCAAAACAAGATAATGCGGAAGAAAAAACCTGACAAATGAGCAATCAAAAAGGAACAAAGGAAAACAAAAAACACAACAGCGGGAAAATAAAAAGGTACAACAGAAGAGACAAAATATGAAAATAAATAGTAGGAAAGGAAAATAAAGAAACGAAAAGTAATACGTAAGGCAGAATGAGAAAATGTAAAGCACTTACGGCTGCTTGTCCCGAACATAGTAAAAATCAAGTGAATTAATCAAAAGACAGAAACTCCTGCATAATCCTGAGGCACAATACCAGTAGTCGTCTCCTCCTCCTCCAAACTAGGCGTGTGTTTTTTCCTAACTCGTACTACACTTTCTCTCCTCCTACCTTTTACAACCCTAATACCAGCTTTTGGAAATTTCCACTGAAATTCTTGGAATATTATATTGGAAAAGTTTCCTGATAAGTTTCCTGATAAGATGGATGGACTTCTGCAGAAGTTCTGTTCCAGCAGGAAATTAGGGTTAGAGGAGAAAGTTTTGAAGTAAAACTTTCTGCTGGTCTATATCCCAATCTGCCCCTTCAAACTGGGTTGTTTCAGTCTTTATACTTCACATGCAAGTACTTTACACACGTGCGAGTGACAAGTCTATTCGGGATATCGGGCAGATTGGAACGTGTTGGGCTGCCCGAATATTTCCCGAGTTAAAAACCGACGCTGTGACCTAAAAGAGGCTGTACTGAAATCGGACGGTCGCTGTTTTCGCCTCGATAAATACGTATAGAGATTTACTGGTTTAATACAAAAAGACTTTTTTTTGCTTATTTTTGCTTTTTGGTATGCTGATTTGTTGACATTTTCAAACCGGATTTTAAACATAGTTCAAAAGTAGGTGAAAGTAGGCCCATACAATATGCCTATTGTACGCAAAACATACAATATGACCTTAAGACCCATATTGTATTCGGACCTATCTGGACCAATTAAAACATTCGGACCAAAAGTTGGACCAATTAAACATTCGGACCAAAAATATTTTTTTACACCGTCAGGTTCGGACGATCGGACGATCGATAATCAAAGTAGCGATCTAAGAAGATCACATGAAAAGCCCATAACACAACTTACGCTAAAGTTGCCGACAAAAGGCCTACCATAAAACGCCTACTTTTGAACTATGATTTTAAATGTTAATTTGGGGACGTGGCACCACTGAAATGCACGTATTTAACCGACATCTTTTGCTACATCATTTATTTCTAATTTCTGAAATGATTATATTCGGATTTCCATCGTTCACTCGTTCAATCTTTTAACAGTAATTTAAAATAATAATAAAATATAGTTCACAACACAAAGAGTGAAAAAAAACTGAAATTTTTAATGAACTTTACTACTACGGTACTGAACAATTTCAATTTATCCAATATCATGGAAATCTATTCAAGTAAATGATTAAATTGTTAAATAATTTGCGATGGCATGCCGGGAGAAATCTAGGCGGTTCAAATTAAACAAGAGCTATGAATCGACCAATGGACGGTCACGACCTAGCGTTGATTTAGCAATTCGGGCAGGTTAAAACTTTGCTCAGGGTTATCAACTTCAAAAAAAACCGTCGAAACCAGAAGGCAAATACAAACCTTTTTCCTCACGTCGGCGTCGATTCAAAGCCAGGGGCAGGTACAAACATGTTCTTAGGGCTAGCGTGGATTTAACTCTAAAAAGTCTCTAAAAAAAAAAAAACTTTAGGGCTAAGCGTTAATTTGACGCTATGGAAATGTGCACATGACGTTTCCTTTATATCTACATTGCAGTACCGCGACCACACTATTAGCTCTCAAAAAAAATCGGGCAAAAAAGAGCTGCAATTATTCACATCACAAAGCTCGTTTTTTCTCCATCGGTGACATCATGATTGAGACGTCACACCGTAGCCGTCCTTTGCTCCATTCGATGGAATATCTGACGGTTGAAAAGAAGCTCAAAATGTTTGATCTGCCCTAAAAATGTCTCAAGCTAATTGCGATAGGCAGTGTACGGCGCTGTACCGTACCGTAGCGTCAATCCGAAGACGCGGGAGACACGGGGAGATTCAAAACATGTTTGATGGCCAGCGTTAATTCAACGCAGCGGGCAGGTTCAAAATTATCCTCAGGGCCCAACATTGACGGGCAGTTCTAAAACATGTTTCCGGGCCAGCGTTAATTCAACGCAGCGGGCAGATTTCAGCTTATCTGTACGGCGGCGTACTGACCAATGCTGCGGGTAAAGACAAACTATGCCTGCGGCGGGTTTAGCGTTCTTTGAACGCAGCGGGCAGACAAAAATTCATTCTCGGGGCCGAACACTGACCTGAAATTCAGGGCAGGTTTCAAAATTTGCTGGCGGGCCAGCGTTAATTCAACGCAGCGGGCAGATTGAAACTTGTTTGTACGGCCTAACACTGACCAATGCTGGGGGCAGAAACAAATGTATTGCGGGGTAGCGTTATCTAAGCGCAGCGGGCAGATTATCTTTACATCCTCGGGGACTAAAACTGATCAATGATGCGGGCAGATTAAAAATGTTCTTGCGGGCAGGATCAAAATATGCTTACGGGCTTAGCGTTTATTGCATAGTTCAAAAGTAGGCGTTTTTTCGTAGGCCTTAAATAGGCCACCTTTAGCGTAAGTTGTGTTACGGGCTTTCCATGCGATCTTCTTAGATCGCTACTCTGATCAGCGACCGTCCGTTCGTTCGAATCTGACGATAGTCCTATCCGTAAGTTGTGTTATGGGCTTTCCATGTGATATTCTTAGATCACTACTTTGATCAGCGACCGTCCGATCGTCCAAATCTGACGGCTTAAATAAAAAGTACCTCAAAACTCCCATAAAAATATTTTTTTGTCCAAATGTTTTTCAAAATTTAGACATGACATTTAATTCTCTATCGATCGATGTGCAACTCAACCCTGTTACTATTTTAATTCATTTTGCAGCCAATACAATATGGGCCTTAAGGTAGTATTGTAAAATTTACGTACAATAGGCATTTTGTATGGGCGACTTTCACCTACTTTAAAACTATGGTTTATTGAACGCAGCGGGCAGATGCCAAATTATTCTCAGGCAGGCAGGAATGTGCAACTCTGAAAGGAGGGAAATTTTCTGGCTCTGATTTACTAGACAGCATGGAACTAGTTGTGCGACAAAAACTGTTCGTACATATAAAACGAAACAAAAGCAGACCTAGCAAATCAATTGTCGATTCATCTGCCACAAAAGTTGGACCAAAGTGGACGCAATACGGCCACTTAAAATACTAATATTCAATGAAGTATTCTGTATCGGTAAATTTATCATTGCGATATATTCCGGTAGTCGATATTATCGATTATCGCGGGGCAAGGATGTCGATACATCGTGTAGTGACAATCAAAGGTCGCAAAAGTAAAACATTCCGATACCCGAATCCGACATTTTTTTTTTTCAAAATCATAATACCAGAAATCAAAGGTCGCAAAAGTCAAAATTATAGATACCCAGAACCGACAAAAATAAAATTTTCAAAATCTGAACACCCGATACCCCACCGGTTTATGTCAAGCTCCTAAATTGTTAACCGTTACCCGATACGCATTTACGAAAAAAAAAGTTAACCGAAACTCAGTTACTCGCGACTACCCGTACAAGTCCGTACCAGAGTAATTACAAAGTTAATGGTACATCTCCCTCATACCTTCCACAATACCAAGAGTAGAAAGTACAAAAATGTTGGATAATACAAACTACAAAACCTTCATTTTTTTCCATTATTGCTCACCCGACCGTACCCGTTTTTTTTTTTTTTTTTTTGTGAATCCACCCGCCCGAATCCGACCGGCCCCCAAAATTTGGCATCCGCATCCGTTTCGGATCCGGGGCGGGCGGTCGGGTAACGGTCGGGTACGAATTTGGGTACTCGATTGCGACCTCTGCCACAAATATGGCAAGGTTATGTCACGCTTTTAAATCGTTACCCGGTTACCCGATACGCTTTCACGAAAAAAAAAGATAACCGAAACTCGATTTCTTGCGACTACTCGTACCTGCCCTACCCGTAACCGCCTGTACCCGAAGATTTACAAAATTAATGGTACATCTCCCTCATACCTTCCACGATGCCAAGAGTACAAAGTACAACAATGTTGGATAGTATGGAATATGGACACTATTGTACGGTACGGTACTGTACTGTATTGTACAAAACTGTGGTGGAAGGTACCTACGAAACCTTCAATTTTGTTCGTTTTTCGCTTACCTAGCCCGTGCCCTGATTTGTTTTTTTTTTTTTTTTTGATTCACCGGCCGAATCCGATTGGCCCCCAAAATTTGGCACCCGAATCCGTTCCGGATCCGAAACGGGCGAGCGGGTACGCGTCGGTGTTAGGTTCAATGTTGTAATCGGCTGTCGTGGCATGTCGCGCGGCCGTATTATTTGTCGTTTTGTCTTTGTGGGTGGTTTGGCGTCATTATGTCTTTTAGATCGTTTCGTAGATTCCTGGTCTCGCGTAGATTCGGTTTTGCGACGACCAGGTTCAATTGTCGTTTGTTATGTACGGGTTTGTTTGGGGTTTACGTTTAGGTACATATTTTTTGTTGTACTTTAGTTTTTATGTTGTTTCGCGTATGGACGCGATTTGATTTGTAGGCGCTCAGTGCGTACTTTATAGTTTGGTTTGTTTTGGTTGTTTGGTTGTGTAACGTTACATTTTTAGTACTATATACTGCAGCTTAGTGGGAGGGAAAACTTAATCTTTTATGGGAGAAAATGTCCGTGAAATATATTGGCTTTCGTGGACAGCTTTCTCTTGTCTGAATGTTTTTTTTTAATGCTTCCGCTGTAGTCTTGCACTCTGATTTTTGTGTAAGATCCTTTCAAGTGGTATCGGAGCTTGTGTGCTCCCTTGAGGTGTAGAAGTGTGGCTAGTTTGGTCGCTATGGGGAGAAAGAAGAAAAATACCCCTTCACCTTTGATGCCTTCTCCGATATTTCCGCAACCTCCGGACCCGGATCCTCCGGATCCATTCGAATCATCTTCGGATCCGGAAGTAGAAACTCCATTTGCTTTCACCGGCAAAACTTTTGAGGAGACCGTTCCGATCGATCCGGTCGGTCAAAAAGAGGAGAATGAGGAGAAAAAGAAGGAGGAAGATGACGCGATGGGAGATCGTCTCCAAAAACTGATGGATGGTCTTTTCCGTTATGTGGATCAGCGAATCTCCGAGGCAAACCGTGTTACTAGATCTCCATTATTCGGAGATCCGATTCCGGATCAAAGCATCGGCGATACGGAAGGAGGTGGAGGAGATGAGGAGGAGACGAGGGAATTGATTCGAAAGGGAAAACTTCCCATCGATGATGATTCTGATCTTGACGATTGGAGTGAAGGGGACGAACCGGTTGAATCTATGTCCGGCAAAATTGTCATCTTCAATGGGACAAATTATCAATCGTGGAAGAAATATATCAAAGGTCAATTTAAATTGAAACGGCTTTGGAAGGTGGTAAAAGGGGTGGACAAGATGCCTACCTCAGATCGGAGAGCTTATCGTGTGTGGACGAAGAAAAATCTTTCCGCTATCGGCGGTTTATTTCAATCATGTAGCACTTCTATACATGATTTATTCCTTACCCGAAGATTTGCCCATGATTGTTGGGTGGCTCTTGAGAATCACTTCGAAAAAAGTCTTCAAAATAAGGGGCAACACATTTATACCGATTATACCTCATTTAAGGTCAAGTCGAGTGAGTCGATCGATGAAGCCGCGAAGAGATTCAATATTATTATCGAGCAACTCGCAAACTTGGGAAAGTTCATCGATGAGAGTGATAAGGCATCGGTCTTCATCCATGCCTTACCGGAGAAAATGATACACTTGAGGGACATTCTTTTATCGAGGGATTCGAACACTTTGGATTCGATTATCACTTTCCTCAAATCCACCGAGGCGAATCGTCCGAGCTCATCGAGGGGACCCCAACCGACCGGTTCCCTCAATGCGACGACACCGAAAACGCCCGATCTAAATTATATTCGGGAAAGAGGAGGTAGAAAAGGTGGAAATCCGAGAGGAAGAGGGGGAAGAGGACACGAAAGGGCCGGGAGATCTCCTTCCCAACCCGGATATTCAGATCTAACCAATATTGCTTGCTTTCAGTGCGGCAAACTTGGTCACATGGCGGCTTCTTGCCCGGACAAGGAGCGTCAATGCCATTTTTGCGGGAAATGGGGCCATATTAGCCCCCAATGTTATTCAAAGGCTGAAAACGGAGGAGCGGGCGGTAGAGGAGGCGGCGGCGGTAGAGGTAATGGCGGCGGTCGATACGGTGGACGTGGTGGCGGTCGCCTTCGCGGCCGCGGTGGTCGTGGAGGCCGCAATGGAAGAGGAGGAGGACACTTTATGGGTGACGATTACTTTGAGGGAGGCGACGAAACGCAAATATTTTCCGCCCTTAACCTATCGCTTGATCTTTCGGCAGGTTCTACGCTACACGAAAAAGAGTGGATTATTGACTCAGGAGCGTCACATCACGTTTGTACCGACGCTTCACTCTTTGACGATTTTCGCGAACTCACGGTACCAAAACGAATCACTGTCGCAAGTGGAAAAGTGGTTTCGATAAGTACAGTGGGTACTGTACGGTTGGATTTACCAAGTTTGGACTCACGTGGGGTAGAAAAAGCTACGCAAACTCAATTAACTAATGTTTTGTACTTACCCGAAGGTTCAGTGAATCTTCTCAGTGTACCGCAGATTCAACGAGCGGGCGGCAGTGTACTTGCGTACGGAGATTCCACAATAAAAATTGTACGATCTGATGGTGTACAAATAGGTGAAGGAGAGGTCACGGATTTTATGCATAGTCGACTAAAATGGCGTCGGCCGAAATCCCAACCAAATTCTAATGGTGTTATTTCGCAAATTTCCGAATTGAAAGGTGATCTAACCTTGTGGCACCATCGAATGTGTCACACATCGGAGACGAGTTTACGACGGATGATTAAAAATGGAAGCGTAAGGGGATTAGACTTGGCGTCGGGAGAGAAAATTAACGGATGTGAGGGGTGTAGTAAGGGGAGACAAATCCGAAAGCCGCATCCGGCTAAGGATCCGATGCATCGATCTAAGCATCCGCTTGATCTTGTGCACATTGATTTATGTGGGGATGTGAAACCGGAAACGATTGGTGGAAACAAATATATTATGGTGGTGGTGGACGACTTCTCTCGCTTCACATGGGTAATATTACTTAAACACAAATCCGAAGCATTTTTACGCTTTCAAGAGTGGCATGTGATGGCCGAAAGGCAATGTGAGAGAAAGTTAAAATCTATTAGATCGGATAACGGAGGGGAATTTCTTGCTTTTGATCCTTATTGTAAAGAGTGGGGAATTTCTCATCAATATACCGCATCTTACTCACCGGAATCTAATGGCGTTGCCGAGAGGAAAAATCGTACTCTTCAAGAAATGGTACGATCCATGGTTCACGGATCCGGGAGGAGTATTCATTTATGGGGCGATGCAATTTTAACGGCGAATTATATTTGCAATCGGCGAATCACGTCGGTTTCGGGTGATAAAACTCCGTATGAGTTGTGGTTTGGGCGAAAGCCTACTCTACACCACATTCGGATTTGGGGATGTCGTGCGTCGGTTTATATTCAAGCACAAAAAAGAAAAGGTAAATTTGCATCGAGGAGTTGGAGTGGTTATTTTGTTGGATATAGTGAAAAAGGGAGTCTTTATCGAGTTTATGATCCGATTCGTAATATCATTGAGGAGTCAAGAAATGTGGATTTTCACGAGGACTTATTATCCACAATCTCTCGATCGGCTAATCGAAATTCTAATCTTGATTTCCATGAGGAATTTGAAATTGGTGATCTTAATGACATTGAGGGTTCGGATTCGGAAATTGAGCCGGAATCCACCTCCAATGTTAAGAGGGGGAAAGGTAAAATTAAGGAGAATGTAAATTTTGGTAACATTGGTGGGGATTGGAGAAGCGAAAATTCCCGAATGTCTTCGGACACGAGGAAATCTTCGTCTTGTAAATCAAGTGAAGCGAATATTATTGAGGAGGAACCGGCAAAGGCGGAGAAAGAATTTGAGCCGAGGAGGAGTATGCGGGAAAATAGGGGAAAGAAACCGGCTCGTCTTTCTTTTGATGGTAAGGGGAATGTGGAAAATTCATATTATTTTATTTCGGCGGAGAGGGAGGATGATTTTCTTTTATAGCAATCATTATGTGAAAATAAGCCGGGCGATCCACAATCGTATGTGGAAGCACAAAAATCATGCGATTGGGAGAAGCATTGGAAACCGGCATGGGAGCGAGAACTTCAATCTATTATCGACAACCGTACGTTTGAGGAGGTAAGCCTACCGGAGGGTAAAAAGGCTATTGATGCGAAGTGGATTTTTAAAACCAAAACTGGTGCATCGGGGGAAGTAGTAAAACATAAGGCTCGGCTAGTTTGCAAGGGCTTTCAACAAAGGGAGGGGATAGATTATACGGAGACATATGCACCGGTTGTTAAATTTGATTCATTGAGGATGATTATTGCTATTGCCGCTGCCGGCAAAAAGCACATTCACCAAATGGACGTAGAGACGGCGTTCTTGAATGGTGACTTAGAGGAGGAGGTTTATATGAAAGTTCCGGAGGGAGTAGTGTCGAAAGAGGGGAAGGTATGGCGGCTGCGAAAGTCCTTGTACGGACTAAAACAGGCACCGCGGACTTGGTATTTACGGTTACACAAGGTCCTTACCGAATTTGGATTCGTCCGAACAGTTTCAGACTCTGGAGTTTACGTGAAAGGTGAGGGGGAAGATCAAATTATATTTTCTGTCTACGTGGATGATTTCTTGATGATATGTGACAAGTTGACGCGAATCGCGGAATTGAAGGAGTACCTAAGTCTACATTTTAAAGTCACAGATTTGGGGGAAGTACGATACATTCTTGGAGTGGAAGTTTTGAGGTACGATAATGGGGATATTAAATTGTCGCAAGCGCAATATTGTAAAGAAGTACTAACAAAATTTGCTATGTTGGATTCTAAGCCGGTTTTGACACCACTAGATTCCAAACTACAATATCGCAAATTTGAGGAGGAGGAAACTGTCCACGTGCCCTATCGTGAGGCCGTTGGAAGTTTAATGTATTTATGTGTGGCCACGCGACCGGATATTTCAGCCGCAGTTTCTGTCGTGAGCCGATTTTCTCAGGCTCCTAAAAGGATTTATTGGGAGGCCGTGAAGAGGATATTTCGTTACCTTGCAGGTACAATCGAGATTGGTTTATTGTTTCGATCTGGACGGACATCTTTGGAGTGCGTGGGATATTGTGACGCAGATTGGGGTGGAGATTTTGACACAGGAAAGTCAACGTCTGGATATGCTTTTGTTTTTGGCGGCGCGGCAGTTTCTTGGAGTTCGCGACTCCAACCAACTGTTGCTTTAAGTTCAACCGAAGCAGAATACATGGCGGCGTGTCACACATCTAAGGCGTCGATTTGGATCAAGGAACTACTTGGCGAATTGGGGATTTCAATAGGCTGTATGAAAATATTTTCTGACAGCATGAGTTCGATGGCATTGGTGAAGAATCCTGTCTTTCACAAAAGGACAAAACATATTAGGATTCAGTGGCACTTCGTACGCGATTTGGTCACCACAAAGGAAATTGAATTTTTGTACGTTTCGACATTGGAGGAAGCCGCGGATATGTTGACGAAAGCCGCGAGTCATGATGTACTTTTGAGAGGAAGACCTAAATTAGGGCTGGTGTAATGATTACAACTTTGAGAGGGGGATTGTTAGGTTCAATGTTGTAATCGGCTGTCGTGGCATGTCGCGCGACCGTATTATTTGTCGTTTTGTCTTTGTGGGTGGTTTGGCGTCATTATGTCTTTTAGATCGTTTCGTAGATTCCTGGTCTCGCGTAGATTCGGTTTTGCGACGACCAGGTTCAATTGTCGTTTGTTATGTACGGGTTTGTTTGGGGTTTACGTTTAGGTACATATTTTTTGTTGTACTTTAGTTTTTATGTTGTTTCGCGTATGGACGCGATTTGATTTGTAGGCGCTCAGTGCGTACTTTATAGTTTGGTTTGTTTTGGTTGTTTGGTTGTGTAACGTTACATTTTTAGTACTATATACTACAGCTTAGTGGGAGGGAAAACTTAATCTTTTATGGGAGAAAATGTCCGTGAAATATATTGGCTTTCGTGGACAGCTTTCTCTTGTCTGAATGTTTTTTTTTAATGCTTCCGCTGTAGTCTTGCACTCTGATTTTTGTGTAAGATCCTTTCAGTCGGGACGAATCCCGGTATCCGATTGCGACCTTTTGTGACGAATAAACTGTTATGGTCGATGTATTTCTTTATTTGGTAAATAATTTTATATTACATTTTAGACAGAATATAAATACAGTATGGGTATCAAGCAAGCCCACATACATTTGCGGGCCATCGGCACCTCGGGGGACCCGTCCCGCAAACCTAATCAACGTTCGTAATTGAGTTCCTATTATAGGGTTTAGATGCTTAGGGTCAATTTTTTTAGTTTTTTTAAATAAAAACAAAAACAAAAAATAAATAAAACCCTAAACGTACAATCGCGCGGAGAAAGCGGGAGGCCGACGTCGACCCCTTCGGGACGCCTCCGGGGCCCCCAGATTCCGTACAGTTTATTGTACTCTACAATATGCACTGTCGTGGCGTATCACAATAATATTTCATTCTTCGTAGGATGAAAGTATAGCACTGCAGTCCGGACATCAGATTTCGTCGACCCAAAAAGTACAGTTATTCCGCGGTGATTTTCCAGTTAACATTTATTTGGTCGGATAAAACACTACATTGTACACCGCTAATCGTTATTAGCGTTATGAACTCTATATCGGCGCCCCTGTATATTTGACTGTCAATCAACAACTGAGAGAGATATACTTTTGGGGCAATACAAAAAGACGGAGAAAACTCCTATCATGTAAAACTCCTGCCAATTTTAGACCTAAGACAAGAAAAGATGCCAGTCACATGTAGTGAATTACTTCATTTTATCTGCTGCAAAAAAAAAGAATCCCTTTTGAGTTTTTGCAGAGAGATTAGGTGTAACTGAACTAAATCAATTCTTGGGGCAGTACAGTACTGTACAGTACAGTACTGTAGCATGAAACCATGTAATCTTGAAAGTATGAGGAAGTTCTTTGCAGGGGATAAACCGTGCGAACAGTTTGCACACTAAAAAAATAGTGCGACTATTCGTGCGACATAAACGAAAGAAAGAGTAAGCACTAAGCTCTAAGCAGAGTAAACTCTAAAATACGATCCGATCATATGTTTCGTGCGTTTCAGTTTTCAAAGTACACACTGTAAGCGTCAATTTTTTTTTGCCACTTTAATCACTCGTATTCAATTTTTTCTTCGTGCTTGTATGTCCGATTACTTTTGGAGACCGTCAATAGAAAGGTAAAATTTAACCGTCAGATTAATAATCTACGATGTGTGCACCGCTAAACGATAACTTAAGTGGCAAATAAACAAACAGTACGGTACGGTAGATGTTACGGTTTTGGGTGTTTTCCGTCTACTACACCGCGAATCGTTATTAGCGTTGTGAACTCTATATCGGCGCCCCAAAATTTTGACATTAATACCTAAAATAGAATAAACTACACTATTTAAGGACGTGGACCATAATCTGCCACGTCTCCCGGTACTAAATTAGAATAAATGACGCTAATTTTTTCTTAACACTAATAATTTCTCAACGCTAATAACGGTTCGCGGTGTAGTTTCCAATTTTATTTTTCGCCTTCGTAAACTGGCCAATGAGAGAAAAGCATTTTTCCTGCTTGCGCTCGACATGAATATGGCGACAACAGAAGTTCTCAGTGGAAGCAAAGATGACCTCAAAAATGTGTCCATGAACCCATGGTCCCGAAAAGGAAAAAAAAAAGGAAAAGGGATACCATTTCTTTGCTTTTAGAGCTCCTCAAATGGACTTTTCAGTTACAGTACAGCTGGTTCATTTTTTTGTACGATGGAACGAATGTTGAATGAGACAAATGCGTCGAATTGTGATGGAATTGTTCGCTAGGGTTACGTTATTCTTATTTACATTCTTTGCTAAAAACTCCACATCAAGTACACCACACTATTCACTATGTTTGCATCTTGTGACGTGTTGTGCTAAGTTTATGGTTCGTATGTCGTGAAGGACAACATAGTGGGAAATGTAAAAAAAAAATAGAAATGTGTTTTGTCCAATAGCTCCCAATTCATTTTTTATTGACTTATAGCAGAGTAGTGGCTTTCACCAAATTGCCCTTATGAATTGTAATACTTTTCAAAAGGTCATCTTATGCCGCTTTGATTCTTCTCTCCTCAAGGCGTCCCTTTAAGAAAGCTACAATTTGCCCGTCCTCGGTTCCACTCCCTATGGAAATCAACTTCCATAATCACGACTTGCATCTCTCCTTTCATGGTTAACTACGTACATATCATTGGTCTTCTGGAGCAAGCTGTATCGACATATAGTTTCCCAAGTAATGCTTGGCAAAATAAAACCTTTTATATTCAACCATCCACATTTGTTGCTCGGTCTTCTTCTGGTTTCTCTCATCCTTTCACGCCTCCCTCACAGTTCTCATACGCTCACTTATTGAGGGCATGCATGACTGAGGTTGCCCACTATGCTTAATTTATTTTGCAACCCACTTTCTATAGTTTGCCCCTCTAACAGGTTTGCATCACGTTGAAACCATCCCCAATCTCCTTAATATGCCTTAGGTGTTTTTTTCTCCTAAGGGACGAGGTGCTTTTTTGGTCGACCTACCTTCCTACCTTACGAGCACCTATTTTCCTATCCCTACTTTATTATCCTTGCTATCTCGATGGTCGGTTAATGGACTTAATGGCTCCACAACTTGTTGGTTTTGTACACCTATAATTAAGAATCCGACCTCGTGGCTCGACTTCATGCATCTCTTCTCATCTTTGATTGGGATGGGGTTTATCCCTACGGCATGAGTGGTGTCCGCTCAATATTTGGGGAGTTCGAGTCTTATCATTTCATCTATCGTCTCTCATCTATTGTTGTTGTTGTATTTAGTTGTTTTCAATATTCCCGGTTGTGGCTCCCACCATCTGACAAGTTTCGGATGACGTCTTCTGTTTCTTAGCAGTCTCTTTCAAAGGCAGGTTGTTCTAATCCTCCCATGGCTTTGGCGGTGAATAACCGACACTTTCATTACAGAGACAGCTACTCGTGTCTCAAAAATATTCTATAAGATTGTTGTCGCCGTCACTTGATTTGTGATTCTTAAGGTGTTTCATCTTGCTCTAGTACGTTTTCTCTGTTGTAGGGCCCTCAAGACCAAAGCTTGGCTACCAACCACATCCATTCTTTCCCCTTTTCGTGTTAATCCTTGTCGTTTCACCACTTTGTTCTCCAATTTAGGCTTGGCTTCTCTCATCTTCCTTCACCCAACGCTCTACTTTGCTTGTGTGGCTATAGTTTGAGCCTTACGTCATCCATTTTCTTTGCTACTCCCATGTTGGCTGGATGACTTAGGCATACGACACTGCACGGACACTATGGTGTGTTTTCTCTTTTTTTTTTTCCTCTTTCTCTTTCTTTTTCACTCACATGAAATTTCCCATGGTATTCTTTAGAGCGAGATTGACATTACTTTGTACGGTGGTGCCCAATTTTTTTTCAAGAACATTTATATGGCAAACCAAATTAGGGGTTGAGCAACCCAGCTTATCAAAGTGGTTGAAGGGACGTTGATGGGAACAATGAAGGGGATTATGGTTACGAGATACCATGGATGATTTTTCCCTATGATAGTGTGATTATTTGGTTTTTTGGGAGTTCCTTTGAATGAGTTCCTTTGGACTTGTGGTCAACACTTGTTTAAATAACAACAACAAGACTTAATTAAAAAGCGCGATAAGAGTTGAAGGGTTTAAGAGTCGTTTGGCGTTTGACACTCTGTTTAAGAGCCGGGGTCCTAAGGGGTAAGGCCGACACCTTTTGTTTTCATAGCTTTTTATCTTATTTGTGGCTTTACAATCGATTCAGGCTCCTATCCTTGATTTCAATCCACATTTTTGTTTTACTTGTGTTTGGTTTTCTCTTTTCTTGTAGATTTCCTATCTTGGATCTTGTTTTTTTTTTGTTAGTGGTTCTTTCTCGCTTTTTTGTGAGATTGTCATGTTTGTCCTTTGTTAGTTTGTTTCTGTTAGTTTCCCCCAACGTTTTTCATTTGTAGCGATTTAGTTATGTGCGAGTTTTTTCAAGGTCGTTGTTACTTCTCATTTTTTTTTGTTTCCATTTATTCAGATGATTTTACCATCAACTTTCTTTTTTTTAAAGGTATCGTAGGGTTTTTTACCATCGGCCACTTGAATTATACCTATTTGTTCTGTTTAGATGTAGAAGCAACTATGTAAAATGAATGGCTAGTAAATCAGCTTACTTGGCTACAAATATACTGAAACTCGTTACCACATATGACCCTTTAAAATAAAAAATATTCAAAATTATTAAAAGTTATTTAATATATAGCCGCACAATAACTTAGCAAGTAAAAAACGCATACGTAAAAGTCAACAATATACTTAAAACTGTTGGAAGAGACTTTCATTACCAGTCGGAATATAATTAAAGTAACACATCACAAATTAGTTTTGCTATACATGTGATCATGTTGTGAAGGAAATAAAAAAGGAAAAGGAACAGGAAAAGGAATAGGAAAATGATCTTGTATAAAACTTGGGTTTTGCCTGCTAATACTTCAATACTCTTCCGTGGTCCAAATGGGTGTCAAAAGGTCCTTAATTCTGTTTGTTTTTTTCTTTATTTGATAAAATGAGAGGTGAGATTAAGGGTTCTCGCTCATCTTCAAGGACAGAAGTACAAAGATACAAAAGTGCAAAAGCAAAAAGTACAGAACCACAGAAGCACAGAAGTACAGAAGTACAGAAGTACACTTCTGATGTACAGAAGTACCACTGGATGTTCCATTGGAGAAAACAAACACGGAAATAGTTTGAACAAAAACTCCATAAAACCGTTTAACATGGAACGGAGAATCTCCAAACTACATGACTTACAAACATCATATTTACAAATCCATTTTTGACAATTTGAAGACACGAAGACACCAAGACATGAAAAACGAAAACGTGAAAACATAGAAACATGAAGACAGGAACTTCTACTCGCTCTTGGGAATTAGAGTGGAGAGTAAAATAGTTTATTTCTTTTTTTGTTTGTCTTAATTCCTGGAAAACTGTGGGTAAACCTGGTGCCTTCTCATAACTTCATAATCGTCCGTTTTGGGTTCAAAATAT